>JANHGO010003679.1:0-26563 GCA_024606505.1 Aquila spilogaster | reverse complement strand
TCTTTTCACCCTTTTGTGTTTCTTCTATCAAGCAGCAAAGAATTACGGGGTGTTTGACTTTCTCTGAGCCTGCCGCCCGCAGGGGGGAGAGCTGGAGCGTGGCGTGGCCCGACAGGAGGACACGGAGCTCCAAGGGCGCTGGGCGTGCATGGCGCTGAAGATGGCTGCTTTTCTCCCCCTAGCGGAAGACGCCCTGAGAGGGGAGCCGGGCCCAGCCTTACATGCATTTTAAATCCCTTTGTAGTTGCCTTTTAGCCAATGCTTGAATGTTCTAGGGCTTCAGTGCCTGTGTGGAACGGGGAGATGCTGCCCTTTGCCTCCCCTTCGTGCCCCGGCCTTGGGCCAGGCCTGCCTGGGGCAGAGCCCTCCTTCCCCCTGCCCTGTCCTTGGCACTGGGGCCGTGCCCCCTGCCTTGCTGGCTATGGGACTTGTGGGACCTGGGGCCATGGGGCGAGTGCTCACTTAGCCCTAAGAAGCCTACAGGGAGCCTCTGCCCTGCTCTGCCACTTGCCCCCGTCACTTGCAGGGGTGGTCCTTGGGTCAGCTGTGGCCCTGCCATCACCCTGCCACGCAGCAGTGGGACCTCTTGGAGAGCTGAGAATGCAGCCAAGGAGTGAGGGAAGGCACACTTTTGGGGAACACAGAAGTCCCCTGTGTTTGTCTGCAGAGAGGGACAGCGCTGGCCTTACCCTGCTCCATTCCCTGCATACGATGCCTGGAAGGGACGTGAGCTTTGTGGGCAAGGGCTGCAGCTCCGCTGGGCGCACACAGAGATGTGGGTCACTTGCTCCAACACTCCTCATCCTTCTTCCTTTTCTCATGGGTGCTCAGAGCCGTTCCTCTCCTCTCCTGCTGGGCTGTGGGAAGGAGACGTGGGGCCATGGCTGCCTGCTCCCTCAGTGCCCTCCTGTCGTCTCCTTCACTCTTTCTGTTTGCGGTTCTTTTATACTTTGGAGATGAAATGTATTTTGCTCCTGGGCTCTGCGTTGTGCCCTCCTGCCCCATGTCCCTCCCCCTGCTGCTCCCTCACGCCTCTCCCCGTGCCCGTGGGGCACAGTGTGGTGGCACTGCCCTGCTGCCCCCAGCACCCCCCAGCCCCGCTCGCTGCCTTGCCTCACCCTGCCCTATCCGCTGGGTTTTATAAAAACAGAACCGATCTCCTTGTTTTTATTTATAAACATAGTTTTATTGGACTCCTGCCTTGCGTTTTGTTTTGTTCCAGCCTCCTCCTTCCCGCCCTTCACTTTGCAGCCACATCCCAGTGGGTAGGGGTGCTCAGGCCATTTCTCCGTTGGGCTGGAAGCAGGCCTGGGCCTGGCTGCCTGTGGGTGCCCGTACACGGGTGCCAGCCCCATGGAGGGCAGTGGGAACCAGCGGGGCTTCAGGCCCGCAGGGTGGAGGGCAGACTCCCCTTCGCCATCCTACAGCCCCACACGCAGGCCTGGCAGCTCTCCGCTCACCCCACTGAACTACAACTCCCGGCACCCCCCGCACCGCAGGACTACAGCTCCCAGCATGCACCGCGCGGGACTGCCCTTCCCGCGCCCCGGCAGCTAAGCCCCGCCTCCCCGAGGTGACGCATGCGCACTGCCGGCGGGGCGCGGGCGGGGCATGCGCGGCGGCGGCTCTGCAGTGATAGGGGGGGCGCTGAGGGAAGGGGGGGCGGCAGCCGCCATCTTGGGCGCTGGGCGGCGAGCGGCGGCGGGCAGCGGCAGGTGAGGTGTTCCGCGCCGGGGCCGAGCGGCCCGCTTCTCCTCTCCGGGCGGCGGTGGGCTTTCTCCCCGCGCGGGGATGGGTGCCGGCTGGGGCTCGGCGGGCGTCGGCGGCGGCTCCCTCAGCACTCTGGGCCGGGGGTCCGCGGGCCTCCGCGGTGCGGCTGTGACAGCGCCGGGCCGCCTCCCCTCAACGCTCGGGGTGACGTCGGGCCGCGCCTCACGGAGCGGGCGGGAGCAGCGGGGCTGTGCGGCCGGGCTCTCCTCGGCCCCGGGGAGGGGATGGGATGCGCGCCGGCTCTGACCGCGCCGGGCTCGTCCGTTTGTTTTAGTGGTGGGGCCGTAGCGGCAGCCGTGGGGGCGAGGGTGGGCTCGGTGTGGCACACGGCGCGTGGGGAAGGGCCCCAGCTACGTGCTGGGTCAGCCCGAGCAAAGGTCCTCTAATCGGATCAGCGGGAACTTCCCCGGGAATCATTCATCCGCACTGCTGCTGAGACGTGAGTTAGCTCGGTGGGGGCTTCTCACCTCCAGCTTCCTCTGTGGGAAACCTGCTGAGACGCAGAGCGGCTCTGCTGATGCTGTGCTGAAGCGTAAAGTGGGCCTCTGTCCAACTGCTCCTCTGGATGCGTTTCCTCTTCCTTTCTTCCCCGGGCCGGGCTTAGGATCCCGCAGAGCTGCAGGAAACGCAGCCTTGTTTGTCGCCTGGTGCAGCTGACTGCTGTCCCCACCGGGAAATGACTGTGCCCATCAGCTGTGTGATCTCAAGGTCTGTTTTCTCCTTGCTTCAGGATGACAAAGCTACTCTGAAGCTTTAGCCTAAGGCTGCCGGAATCTGAGCCTGGAACTTTCCCTGATAGGCACATCTGGGTGGCTTCGGTGGCTCAGAACTCTGCTTATTTTAGAATTGTATCTGCACGTGGGCTTATGTGGGTATGTGAGCCTTGTTGGTCAGTGTTAGCATGAATGGAATCAGAGCTGTAGTTACTGCATTTTTTCTTACAGTAAAAGCTAGACTTTTCCCAGTGAGTCTTGCTCGCAGGGACAATCTCCAGTCTGATGAGATGCTGCCGAGCTGCCTACTTCCATATTTTCCCTGTCAGAGTGGGGGCATAGTTCCTCATCTGTAGGCAGTGCCATGTTACTGACATCTAGTGACAAAGATACCCAGCGTTCTTTGGGCTGCGGACAGGCTATATTTTCTTCCAGCTGTTTATGATATCTCTGAAGGATATTATGGCTGGCTTCTCCCCTCCTCCTGAGACAGCACATTCCTAGTCTTCAAAGAGTTGAGTCTTGAGGGTGCAAAGGGTTATATCTGCAGTTTTTTGAAGGTGAGATAAGAGAAAATTCTTTCTGGGGTTTGATAGTATCTCAGGGTTTGTGTGTTTTTTGCTTGTTTTTTGATAGACTGAGAATTCTCACTGAACAAAGCCTGTGTTTGTAAAGAAATTTCATGTGACCCTGGTTAAACTTTTCTTGGCTTCATCGCTTCTTGGTGCAGAGGTGAGGTGAAGCTATTGAGTGTAGCGTGGTGTCTTGCATCAGTTTCCTGAGCCTGTACAGCTGAAGGCTGTTAATGAGTTTGAAGGTGGAGGGGTGTGTGGTGCTTTAATAATGGATCCTGTCGTGTTTCCCTGTGTCAGGATTTCTCCCTTTCCCCACTAGGCTGACGGCGTGCAGCATGGCACGCAGAGGCAGGCTGTAGGAGGGAAGCCTGCTCAGAGTTCAGCGTGCTTCTCTTCCTGCCCACTGGTTGTGGGGATTTATGGGATTGGGTTTAAAATAGGAACGGTTCCTCTAAAATCAATGGGCTTATCTCAGTAGCTCTTTAGCTCACGATATGTGTCTTAATTAAATTACGCAGCCTGTCTTCCCCAGGATTGCAACTATTCTTCTTTAAAACCAGGTGTGGCCCATGGCTTCCTGGAAAGTGGCTAATGCAGCCCTCTAAGCAAAGCTTAGGTGCTCAGATTAGCTGGTGCGTGATGACATCGAGGTAAGCCTTAAGCCTGTAGGTTTGATAACAGCTAGTGCTGGCTTGAAAAGACTAGTTTCCTAAATAGCTTGTTTGCCAGAGCAGCCTGACTAATCCGCCTCCTGCTTCTACTGCTGTCATTTGTCCAAAATCATAGCGACTTCTGGAATGCAGAAACCGTTACAGTTGATTTGTCCTTGGTCCTGTGAGAGCTACAGTACCTCTCCTGGCTTCTTCCTGGATGAGAGCTCTAGCAGCTAATGTACCTTGAACTGCTTAGCTGGATAAGCTCATTAATGCACAGAAGTCTTACTTACTGTTAAGTCAGAACCCAAACTTTCTTTTAATAGACTGCTAAATGGGTTGGTTGCTCTACACCAGCTTATTGACTGACTTATGATTGCTGCTTCCAAGATGGATTCTGTACGTAATAAATGCTCCTCTTTTCATTCAAGGTGATGTCAGTGCTGTAAGGAGACCCCTAGCCCCTTAATGACAGTGATGATCCCAGAGTTGCTGGTTCCTGAGCTCACTGCTGATTGTTTTGATTATTCATCCCCTGTCCTTAATGACACAGGAACCTCCATGATGCTAACAACTTGTCTTGGAGCGGAGCTGTGGCTGATGTGGGCTTGTCTGCAGGCGTGCAGAAGTCCCCTTGGATCTGTTGGTCAGGCTTCAGTATCTTGCTCTGTCAGTGGCTGAGCGGAAGGTAATTAAGCAGGCCACGTAGCACACTCATTTTCACATTTGTAGTGTCAAACCTCTTTTTCTGGAGAGGTCTCACTGTAGTAAGAGTGGCAAATGTACAGCTGGCTTAGTGAAATACAGCTCTTCCTAAAGTTGTGTTTTAAAACTGATGGACAAACACACTTGCATGATCACAAAGTTACCAGAGCTTTCCAGATTCTGAGACTGTTGGTGTTTAGGTGGTGATGTGAAACTGTAGCTGCAGTGTAGGAGCTGTACCTGCTGTCAGGCTGCTCCTGAGCACTTCAGCTGCAGTGTTACATCTGTGCCTTGGAAGAGGGGACTTATGGGTTTTGCTGCGCAGACTTACGTTGCAGTGGGCAGGCCAGGTGTGGGAGCTCAGCAGCTGCTGTCTGTGCTGAGGGGGGGCTCCAAGAAGCTGTGTTGGAGGGTTATAGATGGCTGCACTTTTTCCTGAATGAAAATTGCTAATATATTCTCAGTGTTTGTGATCGCTCCACTACTCATAAGCTGTGCTGTTGGCACATTGCTAGTGATGTGTTTCTTCCAGACAGTACCTTGTTCTTTTAGGGCTAGAACGAGCACCTCTTACCTGGTAGAAATATACAGCTGTAAAAAACAGAGTAGCAGTTTATTTTTCCTGAGCAGTGAATTTGAGGGGGTCAGCTGTTCTGTTTTCAATTCTGTGCGTGCAGTTTCAGAAGTCAGGCAACGGTGTTGTAAAGTCTGTCATGTTGATCGAAGCTAGTGCTGTTCTAAATGGTGTTGCTTGGAAGACTTCAGGTTATGGGACATCAGTATTGGAAAAAATCAGTAGTTTTGAATGTCTGTGTACATCCAGGGTTTAGACTAAAATTCAGCTTTGTTTTTCATTCCCTAATGAACAGGCAACTGCAGAAAGGTGTTTTTCTTCTGGTGTGAATGCTGCAGTTAGTGCACCATGTCCCTGGGCAACTCCCAGGCAGGCCAGCCACGTGTTGCACCCCAGAATCGAAGCTGCTGACAGCCTGGCATCAGGACACTGCTGCACTCCTGCTGCACCCATTCCAAGTGCGTGGCATAACGTAGGTGTGAAAGGGCAAAGTCTGGCTTTTAGAGGAACACCTGGTGTTAGGTCTGAAATGTATTCAAGTCCGCATTCCAGCAGTTTGTTTTAATAGGTACTCCTTTTTGTAACAGGCTTTTAAGATGTTAACTTTGCTGCAAATGTTACCTTAGTGTTTCACCTGGGTGAAAAGGCATTTGGATGCGACCTTAACACCAGTGGGTTTGTAAATGCATGTAAGTACGTGTTCTGTTTCTGATGCTCTTCGGGATGCTTCAGTGTTCTATTTATGGCCTGGAATAGAAGTGTATTGGAATGTGAGCACTTGGCAGCAGGGCAGGAAGCAAACTGGCCGTGGTTATTTGTAAGAGCAGTGTTCCATCAGATCTCCAGCCCCAGCAGCTAGCTGCTTGGAGAAAGAGGGCTCTGTTGTTCTAAATCGATCTGATTAGTCACCAGCTGGTGCAAATTCAATATTCAGATGGATCTTCTCTGCACCTTAACCAGAATAAATCCGTTTATGTTATAACCAGAAAAATAAGGCGGTAACTAGCAGTACGGAGTGGGTTGCCATATGTTCAAGCTTGTGAAACAGAAGGAGCGAAGCTCTGAAAATGTGGTTGACAGACCATTAAGCCAAAGGCTTCAGCTAGTCGCCTTGGCTTCCAGGCACTTAGAAACTGTCAAAGAAGAGCTGGGCCTTGCTCTTCAGCTGTCTTGCAATGAGCTATTAGCCTGAGGAAACTCAAAAACACTGTGCAGGGCAATCTTCCTACAGCGGGCTGACTGTGGAGAGGGGCAGAATGACTCACTGGAGCTGATTGAGCAATGCAGTTACTGGGAGCTTTCTGAGTCACATTGCCTAGCACTGAGAGCCGATGAACCCATCTCCTGTGGTGGATTTCTTATTCTGGGGCCTTCTGATTCCAACAGCCGTGAGTCACTGTATGTCAGTTACAAATTAATCTGAGCACTGTTCCCTGCAGTTCTTAACCATGACAGGCTGTTTCTTTTCAGATCATCTTTGAAAATGAAACCTGATCATTATTTAAAAAGGTGTGGAAGTCAGAAGTGCAACACTAAACTCCTTCGTTACAGTAACCTTGAAGCAGTTGAAACAAGTATCTCAAAAGCTTGTTCTGAAGCACAAAGGAGAGGATCAAAACAAAGCAAGCTTATTTTCACTGCAGCTGCTTCAAGGAGGGCTATTGTCTTCTTTAAGAGCCATTCTCTTTGCTAGGCTTTAAGCAACTTTCTCTTGCATGGTGCTCTTTGTATAGCCTGCTTCTTATCTGTTCATATATTCTTGGGCCAGTCATTCCACCTCTTGAGTTTCCCAGCTGTGCAGACCTGCTCTGATGAGCTGATGGAAGTCAATTGTAGTGGGAAGGGAGTATGAATAGCGATCTCATCAGGAAAGGTGGTGGTGCTGGGCTGCAGCCCAGCATTGTCAGTGCTTCCTGAGCTTCCACCATGGACACACTGGTGAAGGGACAGCTCTGTTGCACCAAACTGGAAAGAAAAAAAAAATCAAGCCAACTGACAGACTGCTCCTGATTCTTTTGCTGCACCTGTAGTAAGTGAAACTACCACCTCTGGCATTAGCCAGGAGTTCACAGCTCAGACTTCTGCAATGCCTGGTTGTGTTACCTGTATAGCACAGCTTTGCAGTAAGAGTGATTCTGGTGAATAGTCCTGCTTTCTTTTAAAAAGTACTGTATGCAGATGTGAAGCTATTTGGAGAAGGAAGAGTGAAGTAGGTCAGAATGACAGATGCAGTGGTAGGACTTGTATCTTGAATTTAGTGTTCCACTTTATAAAAGATCGAACAGTACATAGAGAAAGTAGGCAGGTAAGGGAGTTACTGCAAGTAAAGCCAGAATTGCATTATGATCAACCATCTTGAATACTGAATGCAGTGTGATCTGTTGAGTTGTTGTTTTTTGTTTGTTTTAGAAGGCCAAACACTATGAACCACCAAGTAAATAGATCAAAGCAGGGTGATTATATTGTCTATGCCATGGTTTGCTTACATCCTGAATAACTTGTGTGGTTTTGAGTTTCCTTCCAGAAGGAAAACATTCAGAGGAAAGCACTGAGGAAGACCAGTGCGTGAAGCAGTTTCCTTGTGAAGACGAACTGAGTTAGGTAGGAAAACGCGTTTCTGGGAAAGAATTGATTGAAGGCAGTGGAGAAGATCTACAAAATTGTGCATGGCCTGGAGAGCTTTTTAAAGACTAAAAGCCTTTGTATAACACTATCTGCTTATCATCTAACACACTTCTTCTAATGTACAGGCAAGCGGTTGACTCTGCTGCCTGGAACTGTGATGCCGTTAAAAATGCTGACGTTTTTCTTCATAACTTAAGTGAAGCTATTACAGAGTACTTTCTCACCTAACGTATGAGAAAGGATAGCCTCATTACCTCAGTCAACATCTGAAATACCTAGATTTTCCTATGAGAAGGCTTTTAGTTTCCAACAGGAAGCTTCATCAGCAATCTTCTGTGTTTTTAGCACAGTAGTAAACATTCTAAGATTTTTTTTCAGAAAGTAGTTGGCTTGCCATGCTAGCAAGATGCTTTGTCTTGGATATGCTGTGCATCTGATCCTGTTGCTCATCAAAGCAGATATTTCCCTTATGCTAAAAATAGTGGAACAAATAACTTAAGCAGCATTAAAGCCCAAGAGGGAGATTATATTTAAGACTAGGATGTGCTTTCTAGGAATCTTCTGGAAAGGGTTTGTAGGATTCATATGATCCAGCTTTGACCAGTTGCGTAAGCTTCCAGGAGACTCTTCTCTACAGGTCTGAAAGAGGATGTGAGAACTCTGCATCACTTTTGGTAGCAATGATACATACCCAGATGTGGAAGTCAGCACTGCAGCAGCCTGAAAAGACATCATTGTCTCTTATCTGGAATGAGTGTTGATGTCAGTGGCTTCATGTGGCACTGGCAAGTGGCAAGAGGCAGCCCAATAGTAGGCAGGGCCACAGCCAGCAGAATATGTGAGTAAGAGCCATGTGTGAGCTTTGAGAACTCTTCTGTCTTTCTTACTGTTTTGCCTTGACAACTAATTTTTAAAATATTTTCTTTCCTTGTGACGAGTAGAATAATCTATCAGTTAGCTGAAGACCAATAGCAGAGAAGTACGTGTAGCGTGGCTCTCTGAGAACTCATCAGGTGTAGCAAAAATGTTGCTGTGAAGGCTTATGAAGTGTAAAGGTTTCTTTCTGAAAGTAAAATTACTTACTGCACTATTAAATATACATATATCTTGTTTTAGCACAGAGTTCACATCTACAGTCCTGTCAAGTTGTTCCTTTATTTTCTTGAATAAGAAAGAAGATTCTCTTAATGCTGCAGGCTTCTGCACTGGAGACCCTTCTAGTTCTGATATGTTCGTTGCTTTTGTGTTCTATTTCTGTGACCTTTGAGGTGATCTGAGGCAAGGTCATCTTGACTTCATTTCTGCTGTCTCTGAACAAACAATATCAGTTTGCTGTCAGCATCTGTTTCTAGGCTCACCCTCCCTATCCTTTCCACCCACCCCAGACAAGTGGGCGTAGGCTAATCTCATGAACAGCAGTGTGGGGATGGTTGGTTATCTAATGTTCTAGGTGATCATCCCAAGACCTAGTTACATGACTTGCCCTATTGTATGTGTAGTGCTCTTCCCTGGGCTAAGCAAACCAGCCACATGTGTGAGTGGGCATTGTGACTGGGGCTGAGGTGAAGCAGGAGTGTGTATGACTACAGGAATGGGATCTGGTGAAGTACTTTGGAGAGAAAGAAAAAGCTATTTGCCTCTGTGGGGTGTACTGGCTATGCAGATCTCCTCAAAGCAATCTCTACAGAAAGAGAAGGTTAGCAGTTTAAGAGGGTAACTTCAGACACCAGCCCCTGGTTGAAATGTCTCGTGGTTGAGATCTCCTGCTCTGATGGCCTGTTGTGGCCAGACTGCTCTGTTTTGACTCTGAAGCAAAGCTCACGGATGTTATTCAGTACTGCTGCTGAGGTACAGAAGAGGCTGTAACATTGCTAAATAATAATTATTTTAGTAGCTTAGTTTAAGTAGAGTGACTCCTTTCCTTTCCTCATCATAGTTTGTGCTGTATCAGTCTATCTTGAGTGCAAGTTGCTGGTGCTTCTAGAAATTAGGTCCAAGAACCCAAGCTCAGAATACCAATTCTAAGCTGTGAAAGCACTTAGAGCAACATGTAGATTCCATGTGCATTGTGACAGTTCCCTATCACCTTTTGCTTTATTAAATTAATATACTGCTTATGGTCTTGATGTGCACTGTTGCTGGCATATGGATAACCAATACTCTGAATGAGCTGTTGTCATTAGCCAGGCAAGCTTTTTAGACAGTGGCTAGCTTTTTGTATCTAGGTACTAAGGCAGCCTATCCTATGAGGCAGCTGTGTTCCCAAGCAGGTGTGTGTGGAACTTGGTCAAGATGCTGCTTAAATAATCTTTATCTGCAAACTGAATGGTTAGAAAGATCTTCTTAGGAGCTTGATTACGTCTTGTCCATCAGGATGAATTACTGGAGCAACTAGATCAGTGGCTGCTGCTGTGGAATCTGTTATCTCTTCAGAGTTAAGCAGTCTTCCTAAGCAAGCAGTGATAAACCAATGCATACTTGCCGTGAATATCTCCCTGCTGTACAGTGATCTAATTTGTATCTCCATCACTGCAGGGATGCATGCTTCGTAGTAGAAATAGAGTCTGTGATTTGCTTGTAGTTCCATGCCTGTCTCTTCTCTTGCATTCATTGGAGAGTCCTGACACTTCTAATTCTTGAGGCTTGTTCTGTCCATTCTGATGAATGGAATGAGCACTCTGCATCCATTTCAGTACTAATTTTAAGCTTCAGTCCTGGCTACAGATTGCAGTTGCATACAGTGCCTTGTGTGTTACTGGATGCATGGCAGCTGCTGCTCACCTAGACCTAACCTCCCAAGTTGATACAGACAAGCTCAAGAAGTCACTCACTCAGGCTTTTGCCAGGATTTTTGTGGTGGCTCTTTAGGTCTGGAAAAAAGCTGTTAGTTCCTTGTGGATTTCCTCAGTCCTGGCTAGATGTGCCCTCTGAAGGACAGGTCTGTAACAGACTTGAAGGAAACTGAACGGTAGAGACTGGCTTAGGACCTTTATGGTACATACAGTCTGTGTTCCCAGGGCATAGGGAAATCCTAACAGATCAAAAAGTATGGCCTCAAACTGCAACAATAAGGCTACTTCATTCCCCTCTGGTAACGCACTGTTTCTAAGAATAATCATGTGTAAGTAAGGAGCTCTGTTCTCTCCTCCTCAGGATGCAGGCTTGATGCCAGTGGACACTTCTGCTGTCTGGGTCACTTCTGAGTATCAGGCTGCCCCACTGGGCTCAGCCACGTGCTAGCCTGGCCGGATAGAACAGTGTGAGTTAGGTGAAGTAGCTGTCACCATCAGACTTCCAGGAATGTCTCTGGGCATGCCCACCACCTGTCCTTCCCTGCAGCCTGCTGGAGTTCATTACTCCTGTGGCATCAAGGTGTGTGCTATCAGGGCCTTGCCACCGTGGGTGATATAGGAAGAGCCTTCTGTGGGATGTGTGACAAAAGCTCTTGGTACCCTGGCTAGCAGCCCGTGGAAGCCAGAACCTGTGCCTGCCCTGCTGTTTGTCGTTATGCAACCTAATGTGTGCACTCTCTTTCTCCAGGTCTTAACCAACATGGGAAGAAAAAATTAAAGTTCCATCATGATCGGAGGCTTATTCATCTATAATCACAAAGGAGAGGTTTTAATCTCTCGAGTCTACCGGGATGACATTGGGTAAGTGATTCTGTTGCATCCTTGGTCTTTGCACTTCTGTCTAACTTTGGTGCAGGCAATAACCTAGAGCTGCTTTGTTCTGCATTAGCTGTGCATGCATGTAAGTCTGCAACTCAACTTGCTGTTCCAGGCCTAGTTCTGAAATAGGTGAGCTTTCTAAGCCCAGATTGCCTACAGATGGTAGGAAGGGAAAACCTGCAGGCAAAGCTAGGACTTCTGTCTGGATTTATAGACATGGCTGTTAGTCCAAGTGCTTCAACAACATAGGCTGCCATTGCAGGAGTCTGCCTGCCTCACCATAATTGTTAAAACATTATGGGAGGAGTGATGTGGGAACTGTCTGTCACGCACTGTAAGCAGGGTTCTGAATGAGTTTCCGGCTCAGGTGTCTAGTATTGCGCACAGGCAGAAGACCGCCTCTGGTCTTTGGCACTTTGATGCTATCAGCAGTTTCATAGTAGCCACCTCTGTACTCTAATGTTCTGTGCCCCAGCTCTGTTTGCCAGCCTTGTATGTGTATTAGGTAACTAAAGTTGTGGGAAGCTCTGAAACACTTCAGTAAGTGTAGATATGTTGTTGTGCTTTGTGTAGGTGCTAACATTGCTCACTTAATTCATATCCAGAATGGAAGTTGTCTAGTGGAGGTTAAAAGCTGAGTAGAAGTAGCAGCTCATGAAGCATTCCATGGTTTCATTGATGGGATAGTAGTTGTCAGTGGTATCTGTAGTAAGGCTTCACCTAGTGAGCTTTAAGTATCTCTTGACTTGTTTGAAGTTGACTAAAGTGGAGTAGCAGTTCTAAGTATGGCCAAACTACCCCAAATCTTCCATGCAGAGCTGAGCCAAGGAGCACTTGTACTTTTGAAGCAGAAAACTGCTGGCTGTGGAGCTTCTGCCTCTCCTCTGCTGTGTTAACTCTTTCAGTCTTTTGCAAGTCTGCTAGCTGAAGCTCCTCAGAGCAATTCCTGTACCAGATCTGATTTGTGAAGTTCCCCTAATTATTGGGTATTATGGTGACTGAATCAAGGTAGGCTGGATTATTGATGGATCTAGAGAATGTGTTCTGTGTGAGGCTAGAGGCACTGTTGCTGCAGTTCCTGGCAATAAGATCTTTTTTTTTTGTAGCTTGCAGACTTAAAACACTTAAGATTACTCTGTACTTGAACTGACACTTTTAATTTAAAGGCGTTCTGGTCCTCTTAAGTATAAGCTGAAGAGTTTAATATTTCTTTTAATGCAGTGATCTTCCTCTACTTCTGTCGTATCTTGTTCTCCCTCTAGAATGACTTAGTAAGTAGTACTTTATTACATACTGAACAAAACTAGAAAAAAAAATCAAAAAACTGAACAAAACTTAACTTCTTTCAGTTATAGATGCTAAAAAGATCCAAATGTTCTCTAGAACTTTAGGAGTTGTGTTGCTTTGAGTGAAATCCTTCATTCAATTTTTTGAAAGTGTCTTATTGTCAGTGTTGTGACTGAGGTGAAACAGGTGCTGGCTGTTAACTGAGCTTACTCCCTAAGGTGCTGGATTCCTTCTGAAACTGGCCTTCAAACCCAGATTGCAACTTTTTAGATACCTAACCTTATAAAGGCAAGTTGTCTTAAAACAATTTTGTCTTATAATGATACCAGGTAACAGTATCTTCAGCTCTGTAGTTAGCAAGTAAAGTTGGATATCCACTGTTTCCTTTTCAGGATGTTAACATCAATACCAGGCATACTTGAAAGCTTTTAAGTGCCCTACCTTGCCTTCAGAGGGAGAGTTTATGTTCTCTGTAGAAGTTAGTCTCTAAAGCAAGCATATGATACATTTCTAGAATACTTTAGTCTTTTAATTCTTAATTGATAGATCTGAAGTGCAGGGAGTTGAGCCCATCTGGCTTGCTGGGAGGTGGGTTGCATAGCTGCTGTCTTCATGGGGGTTCAGAGTGAGTGACTTGTACGACTCCTTGGTCTTGGCACTTGCCTTTGTTCTGAAGCCTTAGCCTGTGTGTTGGGAGAGATTAAAAGCTATCCATGGTAGTGAGAATGTCTCCCGTTGCATAGTTAAAGAGTCTAAATAAACACATTCTGGCTCAAATGAGCAAAGTGGCAGTCAATGAAGAAGTCCTTCCCTTGACTTTGATAAAGGCAGAAAATTGTCCCCACAAAATTTGGGCTTTCTTTGCTTGCAGCGTAGGAGAATGGCTTTAGTGCATGTAGTGCATCTATCTGTGCAGCAGCTAGTTGCATGCATAAACAGCCTCTTTAAAATATAAGCAAAGTACTATGTGTTTAATTCAGGTTACCATGGAGGGCTCTATTGTGACCATAAACGCCTTGATTCTCAGTGACATAGTCACTGGGAGAACCTACCTGCTTTTAACTATTTGATTGAAAAAGAGAAGCTATTTGAAACTGAGCAGCTTACATGACAAACTGCATGCACTTTAAATAGGAATTTGGTTTCTGAGCTTCTAATACATCGTTTCTGCTTCATGGCTCTTGATTCTTAAGGAAAAAGTGCAAGCTGGATAGAGCAGTGTCTGAATCTGCAGGATGTGCCATATCTCTCCAGATGTGCTGAAGCTCTATCGAACTTGCTGCGTTTCCTGGTGGCTGGACCAACCCAGGAAGCATCAACCCAAACAGCTTCAAATGAGAGTACTGCCATAGCAATGCCTGCTCAGACTTGCAGCTCTGTTACGAGGCATACCAGAAAAAGGAAACCTGGTACTCTGTGGTCTTTAGGCTATGCCTCAGATTGAGGGTTCGTTTCTTTTTTTTCCCCACCAAGGCATGCCACATGTTAGCAGAGCAACCTAGATATCTGAGATGTGATATGAATACAGCTTATCTGGACTAAACACCCAATTAGTCCTGAAATTCAACCAAACACAAGTCTGTGACGCTGGCAGTCTGACCATGGCATGTCTGTGTTGTGCCATGCGAGGGCTTTGTTGCTGCCACAGCTTGTTACTTCCCAGCCAGTACTTCCTAGGCCTTTTGTGCCCAGGGGGAGGGGGTGCTGTTTGGTCTCTCCTTATCTCTTTGGATTCATTGTGCCTTGTGTGTGTGTTTCTAACCCTTTCTCTTGTTGCTGTCACTCCTCCTTTCTCCGCTGGCGCCATTTCTGTCCATCCCATCTCATTGGCTGCTGTAGCAATAGGTAAGAGACGCGTGGTAGGCCATGACTGGCATTGCAGTGGGCAGTTGGTGCACTAGAAAAGCTTCACTGACCTGAGGCTTCTCCTGTAGCACACACCAGTCTGACTGCTGGTTCTGGCACTAGTCCTAGTGGGTTAGGATGTGAGGCTGGGAGGGCTACCACTCCAGAGCAAGTGGAACTTTCCTTGCAAAGCTTACTGGAGGGGAGGAATGGGACTTGTAGATGTTGTTTTGCAGTAGGTTAACTACTTTCTTGTGGAAAAAAAAAAACATACAGATATTAATTTAAATCAAATTTACAAGCCTTCTGGAGCTGTAAAGCCTGAGAAGTGTTTGAATGCCAGAATTTTGCTTACGAGGGAGGGTGTTTACTGGTGAGGCTTCTGCTAGGGAAGAATACCTACTATAATAACATATGTTCCTCTGAATATCCTTTGTTTTCAGACTTGGAACTGTCTGCTGGAATGTTTTGAGCATTTGTATGTATCCTTGCTTGCAAGGATGTTACTGCTGTCTGCTCTCAAACATGGTGTGCATAATTGGTACCATGGCCTTGACACTGCAGTAAGGAGAGCCCCTGTTGTATTACATAGTCTCAAGGAAGAGTATGAGTAATATAGCACTAGATGTGTCTTGGCTTGGTATGTGGACTACTGCTTTTAAGTCTGTCCTGTTATATGAAGCCCTCAGACTTCCTTCCAATGTTCTTAGTATTGGTGGATTTTGACTTAATTTGGGGAGCTTATCCTGACTTGTAGCTACAGAATGAGAGAACTCTATAGTGTGGGAAAGCTGACATCCAGAATATCATGCAGATATCCATGCTTAGCTAGGACTGATTTGTTCCCTGACAGTGGTGTATAGATGGTGAAACTAGCTTGGATTAAAGATGTTAGCAGCTAGGGGAAACTTGCACAGCACCTTTTCTGCACTGTGCAGGACTCCTTTCCCATCATAAATGGTACTGGATCATCCAGTGCACGTAATGTGTTGCTGCTACTGTCTGCAAGAGACCTGCTCTGAAGCACAGTAGGATAGAAAGGACACGTAACTGGAAAGTCAGGAATGTTCCTAATCCTGCTTGCTGTTTTCAGCCTGCCCTCCATGGTACCTGGGAGGTGGAGGTGAGATGAATTTGAGAATTAAAGCTGCCTTTTGTGGTGTACACAGGCACTGACATCTGTCAGGTGACCTGGGCAGATTTCCTGTTTTTTTTTCTTTTTTTTTGTTTGTTTGTTTGTTTTTTTTTAACTCGGAGGTATATATGGGGGAGCTGTCATATTGGGGAGACTGCAGCTTTGTTTTGGGGCAAGAGTATGAAGGCCTGGGCATGCAGAATAAATAACAAATAGCCCAGTCAGAACCAGACTTTTCTTTGAGCCTCAGCCTTTTTTAGTGTTCATTCCTGTCTATGGTAATCGATCAACAAAATAAATGGAAGGAAGGTTTCTTCTGCCATCTGACTCCAGATGGAGGTTACCTTCTCCTTCTGCATGCAATTAGAATTGTACTGTCATACAAAGCTGCAGAGACCAGTAGCTTTATTTCCTTCAGTTTGTACAGGATTTTAATGTCCAGCTCTGCTCAGAGCCTTCATTTGTCCCTCGTGGCTGTGACATCCCCAGGCACTTATCCTAAGTAAGCTGGGTATGTGTAGTTAAATGTCTGACTGTAATCACATAAGCAGAACTGTGCAGCCAACCTGTTTTTGTGCATGTTGTGGTAACTCATCTTTGGTCTTGTAGGCGGAATGCCGTGGACGCCTTCCGCGTCAATGTCATCCATGCACGGCAGCAGGTCCGCTCGCCTGTCACCAACATCGCCCGCACAAGTTTCTTCCATGTCAAGCGTTCCAACATCTGGCTGGCTGCTGTCACCAAGCAGAATGTCAACGCTGCCATGGTATTTGAGTTTCTTTACAAGATGTGTGACGTGATGACTGCTTACTTCGGAAAGATCAGTGAAGAAAACATAAAGAACAACTTTGTGCTGATCTATGAGCTGCTGGACGGTGAGATGTTTCCCTTCAGCCTGCTGTATGATATTGCATTTGGTCATTCTGTAACCCTTCCCTTACCACAGTGGTTAATGTGGTTGGCATGTCTATGTGTTGCACTTCTGACTTGTGGCTCTGAGCTAATTGTCTTTTACTCTCCTATAGAAATACTGGATTTTGGCTATCCTCAGAACTCTGAAACAGGGGCCCTGAAGACCTTCATCACTCAACAAGGCATCAAGAGTCAGGTAACCAGAGGGATTTTGGGGTACAGTATTGCTCTGCTGGCTAATTTTCTGTAAACTTTTTCAAGAAAGTGCGGTTAATCACCCAGCTAACTATTTGACCTGTGCTGAGTGGAGACGCCGGAGTAGATTGAGAACACCCTGGCAGTAATGTTGCTCACTGGCATCTTACTCTAGGAGTCTGTGTTTGTGTGACTTCATGCTCCCTGGCACCTGGTAAGGTGTGAGAGGAAGGGCCCTGTGTTAGGATAGTGACAGTCCCTTGCTTGTAAATGATTACTGCCATCAGGTACTGATCTGTGTCACCTTCTGACAAAGAATAAACACATCTGCCTGCTGAACCAGAAATAGCTGTCCTGTGTGTGAATCTCACTGCGTAGGTCTGTTCGCTGCAAGTCTTTGCTGCTTTTAGCTGTCAGGCTTTCATGCCTATCTTTGAGATGAAGTATTCCTCAGCCTTCTGGATATTGCTGGCAGTCAGGAGACTGATGTTATTCTGTTGCTGACTGTAACATCTTTACAGATCAGCAGATGCATCCTTACAGTCTGGAATCTCTCATGTTAGAGGTGAGATTCTCCACTTCACATCTGGCACAGTAGTAGCTCTTGCAACAAAGTTTACGTGGGCATAGAGGATAAGGAGCTCCTGAGGAGAAAAAGACGGAAGTTGGACTGTTCTGGGGAATGTTTTTCAAACTAGCTCTATCTTATTGCTGCAGGCTAGTCCTCAAAGCTAGGCTTCTCATCCAAGCTCATGCTCACCCGCTGTGAAACCAAAGGACTGCTGTAGTTACTGTTCCCTGTGTTCCTGGGGGATGTTGCTTGCTTTGTTCCTCTAACAAAGCTATGCAACTCATAATGAGGACTTAGATGACAGAACTGAGTATTAGACTATTTAGTAGATGAGTCAAGGAGAAGTTGGGAGTCAGTCTATACTGAAGCTGTCTGCAAAATAATCTGTGTTGAAATTTCAGACCCAAGGTGTAAACAAAGTGTTCAACAGGAGGCTGCCTGATGGCTGTACGGATGAGCAGAGGTCAAAGCCTCTGGAGGCTCCGTTTTAGCTTCTTTCATTAGCACTGACTTCCTAAGAACTGCTTTCAATCTTCTAGTAGCAAGACTGGCAGTTTCTCAAGAAACTGAGGGGAAGAGAGAGAGAGAAGCCGCCTCTGAGCAGCATATCTTCTGCTAGAACAGCAGTGTTTTGCAAGAGGGCACGTGTGTATCAGTAGCAAGATGTGAGTGCATCCGGTCTCAATCCTCCATTCAGAGCCCTAGTGTAAATCTCTTTGGCCTTCTGCAGTCTAACATTTTGGGCAGTCAGCATTCAAGACAGCTGAGTCAGCTTCTGTTCCTAGGAAGACTACCACCCTCACTTCCTTCCCTATTTATTTTGCTTTTGTCTGTTTTAACAAACTTATGCTGTTTGTGTGCACATTACTGCCACAGCATCTTACCTTGTTAAACAATAGGCTTAGTCTTTCCCCTTTAAAGAGGAGTTCTGTTCTACAGCTTTTGATAAGTAACAGCCCACAGTTACCTGCTCTGTTGGGAGTTTTGTGCATCCCAGTTCAAAAAGAGCAGAAGCAATGCTTTCCAGACATAGTATTTCAGGGGGAGCAATGGAAACAGAATTTTCCATGTTTACATGTGTGCTATTTACTCTGGCACATCTAGCCTCAAATTCCTCCTTCACGTACTATTTATTTACATGCCTATTTCTGACAGATAGGTCAGGCTAAAATCTGAGACTGGATCATCTGTTATCTGTTTTCCCTTATCTCTGCTTAGTTCATGATGGTGTTTTCCTTGGGCTGTGTCTTGCTGACTTAAAGGAACAAAATCTGCATTTATGGCAGAATTTCTAAACTCAGCTTTTTTCCTTTTCAGTGAGGAACTGAGTACTCCACCTTTTGTGGTTACAGTGGTCTTTCCAGGGCTGGTGATCTTGGGACAGAGAAGAGAAATATTTTGTACTGCATTGAATATTTACATAGGCAGCTCTCAGTGTAGTATAAAACACTCTCCCTTGTCAGTGTTCTGATAATGGCTCTGTTTGTTCAAGGAGTGACCAAGTTTAGCTAGAACAAAGCTGCCGCTGGTTTTAAACTGTGATCATGTACTGCCACCCTGTGGGCCCAGTGCAAGGCTGCTGGGGAAGGACCCACTTTGTCATTCTGCTCCACTCTGGTGGAAGAGACATAACTTCTTACAGGACTGGATTTTATTAAGATGCCTGCAGTCCTGGATGCCGTGTCCTCAGACTAGGTACCTGTGCCATGGTAAACTTTCGCAGCTTGCTTTAGGAATGGCAACATAAAGTCCACTACCGGGAGTGGTATTTGGCTTGTTTCCTCTGTCCTACCTTGCATTTGGGTGGTATGTCATGGGCCAAATCTGAAAAGACGTTTTATTGCTAGGAAGGTGTGCTGTGCTTTCTGAGCTAAAGGTTAAAGCTCCTTGTCTTGTTTGTGCTGACTCACTACCTAATTACCAATGAGCTGGCCTGCTTTGTTCCTGTCCTGTGGTAGCCTTAAGCCTAACCTGCCTCTTTCTCCCTTCCTCCTTTTTCTTGCTATTGACCTGCTTGCCTGTCTAACCCTGTGTACACCACACTTGCTGCTATACATCTACTTCTTCACTTTCTGCGTGTGATTGGACCCCGCCTATAGCATCAGGTAGGAAACCTGCTGGTGCCTCTCAACACAGTCCCTTAATGCTTATAGGAGGCTTAGAGCGCAGACACTGTTAGGTGTGTGTTAGGTTAGTGCTGGAGTACAACTGTTGCCCCAACTGGTATGTTAATGGCTGCAGTCATTAAGAAGCAGTCGTTACTAGTTGCCTCATGGCCCTTATCTTACGTTGGATAAGGGTATGAACTGCCCTGTCTCTTACTTATAGATTGGTGTGACAGCTTGTCAAATGTGGTTTGAATGTCATCAGTGTAGCCCGATCCTCCCCACACCAAAATGTGGCCCAATGTGCAGCTAACAAAATGGAAGCAGCTTTCCTGCTGTCTCTGTGACTGATGTTTAGTTTGGTGTAAGATCTCCTGTGCTGAGGAGGGAATGCTTCTGCGACACAATCAGGAGGTGTGTGACAACAATTAAAATCTTAAATATCAAAAGTATCTACGTACTGTAAATGGCATGTGCTTTCTTTTTGGTTTAAAGTAAGCTTTCTTAGTCTTTCAGTCTATCTGGAGAACTAAGGTGTTATTCTTTCCCCTCAGACTAAGGAAGAGCAGTCCCAGATCACCAGCCAGGTGACTGGACAGATTGGGTGGAGACGTGAAGGGATCAAATATCGTCGCAATGAACTTTTCCTTGATGTGCTGGAGAGTGTGAATCTCTTGATGTCCCCCCAGGGTAAGTGGCAGCTATTAAGCTGTCATCTTTTTTTCCCAGTAATAGTTGAGTGCATAAGTATTCTGAACTGTGCTCTTCTCTGCTCCAGGTCAGGTTTTGAGTGCCCATGTGTCTGGAAGAGTGGTGATGAAGAGTTATCTGAGTGGAATGCCAGAGTGCAAGTTTGGCATGAATGACAAGATTGTCATTGAAAAACAGGGCAAAGGGACTGCGGATGAAACGGGGAAAAGGTAAGAGGCACGTGGTAAAAGCTGTTTGCCACCAGAAACTCTTATGAGCAATGCTTGGTAGCTTTTCTGATCTGACAAAAGTGACTTACCTTTTTTCCCTTCAGCTCTCACTGCTAATTTTCCTCTGGGTAGGTCTGTTGCTTTGTGAGCTACTAAACTTAGGGCCTCAGTTCAGAAGGTTTTTCTATAGCAAGAACTACTGTGAGCAGTTGGAATGACTTCCATGTCTTTGGTGACTGACTTCATGTCTGTACAACAGCAGGTGTCTGGAGCAGTGGGATGTTCTGGGCTATCATCTTAAAAAATTTAAGCATAATGTTAAGTGTGGGGTCTTTGTACCTGGAAACATTTTCTCAAGGTAGATTCTCCCAGAGCTTGTCTCATGCAGTTCTAGTCAGTACAGAATCTCCTACAGTTTGTAGTCAGCCTTCCCAAAGAACAGTGAAGGAACCTCTGACCATAGCCTCTTCCACCCAGGTTGTTTTTATAAATCAGAACGGTGGGCAAGCTAATACGTAAGCCCCTGCTGCTGTCACACAGGTGGCTGTATGGTGTGGAGACTCATCCCTTCTGGGAGCCCAGCTGCTTTCCTTCCAAATATGCCTCAGTCAGTATGCACCTTAGAGCTGAAGATGGGTCTTTTGCCTTCATCCCAAGCAGGAGGACAGGAAAAGGGGGGAAAGCAAAGGGACTGCCACTTTTTTCCCACTAACCATTTTTGACTCAGCTGTGTTTCTTTTGTTGTTTTGTTTGTTGTGTTTTTTTGCTGACCCCCCCAGTGAATTGGGAAGGTAGATACTCTGCTTCAACTGTGTGCACTCTGCTGTTCTCCCTGTCTCTTGCTTTGTGTGACTTGTGCATGTAACTCAGACCTCAGACACTTTCCTAGATGGTTCCCATAAACAGAGCTGAGCTGCTATTTGCCTTTTATCTCAGAACCAAGCCAAGAGCTATCACTTCACTGTCACTTCTAAGCTGTACTTCACTGTCACATATAAGCTGTCTTTCTTGTAACTGGATCTAGCTAATAAAATGGATGAGCCTCAAGTGGCTGCCCGGTGGGGAAGTACCCTAGTTAAAATGTCTACATAGGCCTCTGAAGAGTCGGCAGTGTTGCCCAGAGTTCCTGTACTGTGAATGCTTTTACCTGTAAGTGTGCTATTTTCTTGAGTTACAGAAGCAGGACAGACAGGGATTCTTGCTGGGTGGTTCTGCCTAGTCATAGTCCTCCAGCAGGCAAGAGGCATGAGATATCGCTGTCCAGAAGCACTTAGCAGAGGTCACCCAAAGGAGCAGCTGCTGCCAGTTGCCTTTTGGCTTCTGGCATGTGGCAATGCCAGATTTTGAGTAGTGCTGCCTGAGACCTGGGATAGTGTTAGGCAGCGTGGCTTTCCCTACAGCATTCCGAAGAAACCAAGGAACTTACCTGCTAGTGTTGACTGCCATCTGGACAACAAGTCAGGAACAACTAACTCCCACTTGTGAAGCGGAAGCTACACCAATGGCTTGTGTAAATTGAACAGACAGTCAGCCTGGGATAGGTCTGCTTCCTGTTTGTGGAGGTAGTGGTGTCTTTAGGACAGCTGAACCTGCCTGTTATGTATACTGTCTCTGCCCTGTTGCTCATAGCAGTTGAGGCAGCCTAGATATCACAGCACTATGTTGCAGCACCTTTTCTATACTTCTGCCTCTTCTGTTGCCAACTAAATTCTCATTTTATGATCCCTTTTAGTCAATGAAATGAGTTCTTAGCTAACTGTAGGACCTAGATCTGAGAGTATATTCCCAGCGAATATACTCAACATGAGCTGAGTGCTGTCTGGCTAGGCTGGTGCACCTAAATGCATAGATGATAGCTGGGTAGATTTTTGTGAAGCAAAAGATAACTTGTGGCAAGATATTCTGGTCCTCAGCAAGTTGATTACCATGCTGGCCTGAGAACAAAGGTTTCTCTCTGGAATCAGATCACTTGCTATCAGTGTAGAAATTGACAGCTCTGAAGAGATTTTTAAGCAAGAACAGTCTAAACCTTGCACCTTCTAGCTGTGTGGCAGTGGGATAGCTTTGTGGACAGGAAAGTGTTTTCTTATTACTGTGCTGCAAGAAGACTTGGGCTAGCAGAGTTGCCCTTGCAGTACTGAGGTGCTGCTTGCAGGCAGACCTGAGCATTGTGTTCCTCTGGCTGCAACAGAAGTGTCTCAGCTTTGGGGAGAGGAGGGAGAGAATTGTTTCAAACAACTGCCCTGAAATATGACTTTGGTAAAGCGAGGGAAGTCTGAGTCAGAAGGCTGCTGTCCCCTAAATCTCTCCCTGTCTCCCCATTTCCTGGACACTTGCGATGACAACATGCTCTATAGAATAGTTTCTGCCTGAGCAAACTTCAACTGTGCCAAGGTACTGGGGCTGTAGCTTGCATTTGTTTAACTCTGTCTTGTGTTTTAGCGGCAAACAGTCAATCGCCATCGATGACTGCACTTTCCACCAGTGTGTGAGGCTCAGCAAGTTTGATTCTGAGAGGAGCATCAGCTTCATTCCGCCAGATGGAGAGTTTGAGCTCATGAGGTATGGTGTGGGGGGATGAACAGGCTGGTATTGGCATATGCTTGCTGCTGCTACAGTGGTACTGCTGGCAGACTTGCAGCCCTTAAGTACTGGACTGTGATACACTTACCTTCTTTCTTTTCCAAGTGCAATCTGTAGATTGTCCCATTAGCCCTTATTTTACAGATGTGGTAGAAACATAGCTGCATGGCTTTCTTTCTCTGCTTGTTAGCATGCTCTGGTGGTGGTGGTTGTTAAGTTCTTAAAACTGCTATCCATAGTGTGCTATTCAGGGTTATTTGGCCTCCTTGAGTTGGGACTTGAGAAGCTATTACGGCCCTAGGGCAGCACGGATCTCGCTGCTGCTTCCTTCTGAGATGGCTCCCCTTCTGGCTGGTGCTTCTAGGCAGTTCTTAATGTGCAGAGGCCGTCTTTTTAGGAAGTTGGTACAATTTGAGAGCTTAAGGGAGTTAACTCCTTCTCAGAGTTTGCAGTTGCTTTTGTACCTGCAGATACCGAACCACTAAGGACATCATCCTTCCCTTCCGTGTGATCCCCCTGGTGCGGGAGGTGGGTCGGACCAAACTGGAAGTGAAGGTGGTAATCAAATCGAATTTCAAACCTTCCTTGCTGGCTCAGAAGATAGAGGTAAGCTGTGGGCCTATTCTGTTTCTCTGTTTGTTGTCCTGTGCTGTGCTGTCTTCACAAATGAGTTCTCAAACTTGTACAGGACTAAAGGGAATTAAGTGCTTTACAGATGTGTGATGGTGCTGCTGTGCAGTGGAATAAGACTGCTGTGGAGAAGGAAGATGGGAGCTGTTCTCAGTTGCACAGTCAGCCTTGGCAGAAGCCTAATTCCTGCAGCAACTGTTCATTTCATGTCTTGGCCACCATGAAAAGTTCATATTACTTTCTGCGTGATCTCATAGTATGTGTAAGACAGGCTAAGGATAGATTTGCATCTTGGTCCCCTCTGGAAGAGGCTTACCTCTCCATAGTGAGGCTGTCCAGAGCCTGATATAACCAGATCTCCCTTCTCAGCTTGAGTTCATTTGCTTGACCAGTCAAGTTTCTGGCTCCACATCTGGAGCCTGAACTGAGCACCTCTGTCTCTGTTGTGAACTCTGAAAATGTCCGAGCCTTTACTTCAAGCAAGCAATCGTATCCTAGAATGTCTTGTGATAGTTGATGTTCTCTGGGCCCTGAGATGGAGAGAGAGAGAGAGAGAAGGCTCAGGGGCTTGGGACAGCAGCTGCACTGTCCTGAGAAGAAGTTTCTGCCCATGAAGTGGTGCAGTGCCCCTGCTACAGTATCACTTCTGCTTACCTTGCTCTGCCTTCCAGGTCCGGATCCCAACACCCCTCAATACCAGTGGAGTGCAAGTTATCTGCATGAAAGGGAAGGCGAAGTACAAGGCTAGTGAGAATGCCATTGTGTGGAAGTAAGTGAGCATGCTGGTCAGGGTGCTGTGTGGGTGGGGTCTGGGGAGGCAGTCTGTTCAGTCTCCATCTGCACCGAGCACATGTAGTGAAGGAGAGAACAAACTTGGACACCTTGTCACTTTTGTGCTTTCTCTGATAGGATAAAACGAATGGCTGGAATGAAGGAATCCCAGATCAGTGCAGAGATCGAGCTGCTGCCCACCAATGATAAGAAGAAGTGGGCTCGGCCTCCGATCTCCATGAACTTTGAGGTGAGTCCCTGTTTCCCTTCTAGGGTGCTGCTAACCTTAGCTTGATCAGTCCAGCCCCTTCTGACCTCCTGGGAACTGCACAGTTCTGAGTGCTCCCCATTCCCAGCTGTTGTGTAACTCTACCTAGCATGAGACCAGCCAGGTGTCAAAACTAATGGAAGGATATTGTACTTACAGCCACTGGGGCCTGTCACCATGCACGTGGGGAGTGACGGCTCTCCGTGTCCATTTCTAGATGCTTAGCCCAGGGGTTATCAGGTGGTTGTGTATGGAGAGTATCTCACCCCCACATTCCAACTTGATTTGTTGCCTTTCCTTTGCTCAATAGGTCCCATTTGCGCCCTCTGGGCTGAAGGTGCGTTATCTGAAAGTCTTTGAGCCAAAGCTGAACTACAGTGACCATGATGTGATAAAATGGGTGAGGTACATTGGCAGGAGCGGGATCTATGAGACCAGGTGCTAGCCCCAGCAGGCTGGCAGGCTCCCTCTTCTCCAAGCCATCCTCCACGTCTCCTCAGTCTTCAAGTACATTCAGAGAACATCTGCCTGGCCCCTCTACGCAGATCGAAAGACCCTGTGGCTCATCTCGGGAGCACACTTTCCTTCCTGTGCTCAGTTACCACCCGTGCTGCAGCTGAAGTTCAGAATCCGGTTGTGTGCAGGGGTGCGGTCAGCCTCCTGCTCCCTGTCCCAGGGTGGGGAAGGGCTAGTCTAACTCCCATCCTCTCGTGATCTTTCTAGGCAACGTCCACCATTAAACTACTCTTCTGTTGGTGTCTCACTACTTGCATCATATCCTAGTATTTTTGAAGTTCTTGTGCATATGTACTCGTAGAATAGACCTAAACATAGACTGGACAAATCTGAGTTGAAGTTACCCTGGCTTCTGTACTAGCTATTGCTGTTGTGGTAGATGTTGCTGGCCAGTCTGGGATGCCTGAGGTGGTGAGTTTGTTGGGCTTCTGCCAGAGGAGGTGGTGGGCTCACTGGATCTTGCCACCTTCTTATTTCTTGCAAAGTCTTCAGTATAGAGCCCTGCTTTGGGAAGGTTTGTGACCAAAAAAGGATGAGGGTTTAGACTCTTGCTGGTGTGTATGTGGGTGGCACAGCATTTCAGGTCCGTGGAGCACTTACCCTCACCCGCTGCTGGCTTGAGCCAGTCATTCCTTTCCAAATTAATTGGAAATATGGCCGCCTCCATCCCAGGGAGTGTGGGTCAGCTGAGCTCTGTCAGGATGTCAACAGGGTCTGTCCTCTGGAATCTAAAATGCAACTGGCACTAAGAGCCCCCTGCCCCAGCCTGCCCTCTCTGCACTTCTACCAAATGCTTCTGGGCCATAGGAATGCTGCTGCTACCCACAGTCCCGCTTCTGGTAGTGTGGTCTCCATTTTGTACACTTTGTGATTTGTCCAGCTCTGAATCTAATAAAGTATGTAGAACGGAGAAGGCTCTGTGTGCTGCTCTTTGGGAGTGGTGGTACAAGAGGTGGGCTGTGCTCTGGGGCTGTGCTTTTGTTGCTTGCCCAGCTCTGGGCTGCTGTAGGGGTAGGTAAGTGAACAGAGGGACGAGTGCTTGTATTCCCCGCTGGGCCAGGGCTTAGTTCTAGCTGTGCTGGTGCTCAGTTCCAGCTGTGGCTTCCACAGCTGCCTGGTGTGTGTTAGGGGGGAGGCTCCTAGCTTCCTGAAAGCTGCAGTGGGGTTGAACCTGCACTTCCTTCTGTCTGCTCACTGCGCGTCCAGCTGCCGGCATGCATTAGCAGCCGGGAGAATCCAGGGTTTTGCTTTTTGCCAGTTCCACTGGGGAAGGGGGAAGTGCTGTGCTTGGGGTTGCCTGAGCGTGGACGCAGCTCCTCCTTACCTGTGAGCCTGCTGCCGGAGCACGTCTGTAAAAACGAGAACAAGCAAATAATATCAGTAGTTGCGCCGCGTTACTCCACCGCTCCTTCAGCAGCGCGCTGTGCCCGGCGCCCCACGTGGCAGCGCGCCCCCGTGCCCCGCACCGCGCACGCGCGCTCCCCGGGACTACATTTCCCAGCGCCCCCCGCGAGCGTAGCGCCGCCCTCCCGGCACGCC
>JANHGO010003678.1:0-26568 GCA_024606505.1 Aquila spilogaster | reverse complement strand
GGAAATAATTTATTGTTTGAAAGCATAAAGATTCTTGTAAAAAAAACCTTTCATCAAGAACTTTAATAATTTTAGAATTCTTTTACGTTGTCCTAGCCGAAAAGTAGGTAAAAAAGTTTTCTTGTCTGCCTCTGTTTGAATTTGTTTAAAAAGCTCATGTAATACCTTTCTCCATAGTGTGTTGATACAGAAAGAAGCACGATGTTTTCTACTTTCCAATAGTTCCCATCACTCCGTTCGTATCAGCTCTCAGAGTTCAGAGGTCTGAAAAAGGATCCCAGCAGAGTTTTAACCTGAATGGAAATTCTTAACAAGCGGGGATGAAGGCTCCAGCCCACCTCCGCTGGATGGTTTGCCAAAATAATGCTTTCCATCTGCCACGATGAGGGCTAAACAGAGCAAGACAGCGACTAGGGGAAGACTTGCGCTTGAAATTGAGCATTGTCTCGGTTCTTGCAAGGAGAGAGGGCCAAGCAGAGTTTACATGGGAGGGAGAGGTTTGACTTATTGGGTTGTTAAGGCAGCTCCCCCAGGGTTTCGCTGGAGGACTTGGTTCCACTGGCTGAAAGCCTCGCATCCAAACCACCATTGCGTTGCGACGCTGCGGCCACTGCAGGGTGAGTTAAGACTAAAGAGGTTTTAACAGTTTGGCTGAGATCTCCCACTGTCAGCTTCCCAAGTCACGTTCTTTCCTTGTCACCACTTCTCTAGCCTTCAGGTAGCAAAGATTTTCAGGGTGAAAAAGATGGATGTGTTCAAAGCAGCCTACAGGAACTAGATGCTCCTCTCTCATTGCAACTAACTCGTTCAAGGGGAATCGGGCACCTCATTCTCATATGGCTTGGCTGAACGATCACTAAAAGAGATGTGAGTACTGTTAAATTAAATTACCTTCGAGTCAGGCCCTCAAGATTTGAGAATCCAAGCCTAAGTGTAAAAACAAAAGCAGAAATTTAAAAGAAAAAAGAATTCAGACCCTTTTAGAAACATATAGATGCAAAGGGCACAGACCAGTCTCCCCCTTAGGAGATGCATAGAGTTTCCTGTGGACTCTCTGCACATAAGTAGAATTGTCATTACAAAATAAATTAAATTAGGCTGAACCATCATTTCCATCTAAAAGCAACCATACCTTGCACCATGCGGCACTTGTTCATAATAAAAAGAGTTTAATAAATATCTCATAAATGGTGATTGTTTTTGTTCCACTTCAAAAAACACAAAGTCGCCATCCATTCTGTTAATGCTCAGCTCCCATTGCTGCAGGATTTGTTGCTAGTCCAAACATATTAGCTTCTCATCTTCGTACACATGTTGCTCAGATATCTTAGTTTCCAGTAGCGTTAGTGTTGCACTTGTGAAGCAGTAAGGAAATGGGGGCCGCGGTCGCAGGCTCTGCCCTGCTCCTCGCCCTGGCTATATGCAGTCCGCAGGGGCCTGCTCCTGGCAGACAGCACTCAGCACCTTGCCAGATCAGGCACTAGGGCTAGTCGGAATGAGAATTCAAGTTTTCTAATTGTTAGGCAAGAAATGATATTTGCAAAGATGCTCAAGTCCCACCTACCTTAATCCCGCCCTTGCTAGGCATTGGGCAATGCACCCACCCTGTTCTCCCCACCCGTGCTGCCTGGAGGGTTGCCTTCCACCCCCAGGTAAAAGACCCCTCACTGCCCCGTCAGGGAGTCTGTAATGCTCAGCACATGGATGATCTACGGGTTCAGTAGCACAGGTCAGTTTTAGACAGTGTTGCCTTCAAAAATATCTTCTATCTTTTTCTTTTTTTTGGAAGAGGCAAAGCTTATGCCATGTCAAAGGGGAGCAGATCACTGGAGGACTAGTTCGTATCCTTGGGCTTGGTTGTAAATTATAGTTGCAAGTTTGTAGTAAGGGATCTCGATTTAGAAAACAGTTGTACAACAATTCTGCAACCCTTCAAACACACTGGTGGCAAGTCCTTCGCGGTTTCTCCAAGACTTTGTACACATTACAGAAGTGCAGGGACATGAACTACCTTCATCTTGTGACACCGAGAACTGAAAGAAACAAACTCCAAATAGCTTCAGAAGAGCTACAAGCGTGTAACATCTTTATGTCGGTCCGGAGGATCCCCACTTGCTGCCTCAATACATGCCACAGTTAAAGAGGTGAGAGGGTATTTTAACATCGCTCCTTCTCTTTCATGACAGATCTGTTCCGATATTTTCTCAAAAGGTGCAGGGAGGGAAGGATCTTCAGACAGGTGTTGTTCTCCTGTTGACCATGTTGACGTGGAGTCCTTCCTTAAACTCCTTCTGAAGGAAGTTGTGGACCTGCAGAAAACTGGCTTCTTGGTCTGCGTTGTAGCTGGCGGCCGTTGTGACCTTCAAGGGCTCTCTGGAAAGAGTGTACATGGAAATCTCATTCATGGGAATGGTGCTTGCTATCTTCATGCCAACCGGGGAAATGTCTCTGGATGGAGAAGGCTCTGTGGATCGAGAACTGGACCTGGACCTCCGCCTCCTGTACCTGTAGCTTGGCATCCTGGCATAAGGAGAACTGGAAGAAGTCTTAAGGAATTCCCTCTTGGTCTTAAACCTCAGCTCTTTGTTCTTCTCAATATAAATGTTCACAGCCAGAACACCTATGGTTTCGGCCACGATAAAAGACAAAGCTCCAAAATAGAAAGACCAACCGTAGTTGTAATGGTTCTTTTTGTCCTCATCTCGCTTATCACTTGGGTCACCTGCGTTGCTCGATATGTAGACAATGATCCCTATGATATTACTTAGTCCTAGAGAGAGAAAAACAGAAGTCAGCTGTTATGTGGCTGGGAAATTAAAAATTCAAACCATATTACCTTCTGCACCGGAATGTTTCTAAGACTACGACCAGGAAATTTCATTACATTACATTTACTCTTGTAATTATCTGAAGATTTCATTTGTCCTTGAAAAACAAAGAATAGACCCACATTATGCTCACAGTTGCTTGCAAAGATCTTAAAAGATTCAGCAGGATCTGTCCCCATTTCTTCACTGACATGATGGGAAAGAAGTAGCGTATGGGAACTTGCTAATATTGTTAGCAATAAAAATACATTTTGAGCTCAGGGCTATGGCTGTTCACCTTGATCAAGACAAGTTCTCTTCCACCTTGCTGAATTTCCATCTGAATGCGGCATGCTTAATGTGAGCTTCAGGGAAGGCTATTAACAATGTGGATGACTCTCTTGGACGTTTCTAATGTGGAAAGCACGCTCACCTAGCATAAGGTGAAGTTTTTCTGTCTTCATATAAGAGGAGGAAAAAAGGGCCGGGATGTAAGAGATGCCTGATCCGTGCTTCTATTTCTCTCCTCTCTGGGCTGGGAGTTGCCCTATGGTGTTTTCGGGTCCCTGGCCATGGCCAGGCCATGCTGGGTCTCACTGGTGGCTTCCCCACCAGATGAGGCTGCACTTTTGCATGTTTCAATCCAAAAAGGCAGCGCTTCTGAAGGACTCAATTTAAGGAGAACATACCTGCTGCGACAAAGAGAATTCCAGCGCTGAGAATAATGTTGTTTTTGCTGTTGTAAATCCTCCCTGCTCCAACACAGAGCCCTCCCAGCAGCAGCAATATTGTGCTTAGAATGGGGAACACACTGGAGGCACGGACAATGCCTGCAGGGGAGAGAGGAAGCAAACACAACAGACAGTAATTATTTCAGATGCCTCCTCAGGTGCTGCTGTGGAGACTGCAAAGTCTCCCAACCCCGGATTTTGCTGCAGTTACCACTGATTCTGCATTTGTGGGCAGGTGTGGGGGAGCCGAGGTGCGTGGCCAACGTAGCAGGGCTGCCCTCACTTGAGCAGCTTCCATCTGTTGAGTTTCCTCCTGGGAAGTCTGATGTTATTGCCTTAATGTGATGCCCCAGGACAGTTCTGATGAAGCACAAGGTGAATGACAGCCGGCATCACGCAGCGAGCGGCACTGAAATATCCATGAGCTGGTGATGAACTCTGCAACGTTTGGGGACGGCCTCAGCAGAGGGTTTGTTGCTCGGCACATGTGTAAGGTGAGCAAAACTCTTGGAGTCCGCAGCATTCTCGCTAGCAGTGAGCTAATTACTCTTTATTTTTCTTTCCTGTTGAAACCTTTGAGGACTTTGAAACCCTTCAGGTTTCTAAGGAGGAAATTTTAGCAAATGTATCTCAGGTGTTGGTGTTTAGTTTCCTGACAGCTAAATGGAGTCACTTCTGTATGCTTCAGCCTGTTCATCAGCACGGGATATAGAATCCCTGCGCAAAAATCTAAGCTGCTGCATCAAGGCAGCTTTCAGACCCTATGGGACACTATGGGGAAAGGCAGCAGCTGAAAGGGGAGTGGATGGTGAAGAACATGCACAGGGAGGGTGGGGGACCCCCAGGGCTGGGGGCACGACGAGGGGAAAGCTGCCAGCAAACAGCATCTGGGGCAATGCGCTGCTGCAGTCCCCCTCGGGTGCCATCTTCCCGGGGACACACACGGTGCTGCTTCCCGAGGAGGAACAGCCAGATGCTGCTGCTGCTGCTTTCTCGTTTGACTTCTGATGGCGGTGGCGTTGCCAATTTAGTGAATTGCTTTCTAACAATTCCCCTGGTGACCGGTGGCAAAACTCCCACAGATTGCAAGAGGGACAGGGCTGGGCATTTAATAACAGCAGCGCTTTTGTGTGTGCTGCAAAGCCCCCGGGAGCCCCAGCGACAGGCCCGGGGCTCATTAGGATGGTGCAAACATAAAGCAAAGAGACAGTCCCTGCCTGGGAAGCTTGTGCCTGTATTGATCTGCCACTGTGAGAAAAGGACATCTCCTACCAAACCTGGCAACGCTGCTGCACGTGTCCTTTGCTGAGGGGGAATGTTCTGTCCGGATTTAACCCAGCTCAGTTGGGTGCTTTCCTGTTCAGAACGAGTCTTGCAGTAATTGGCAAAACCCAAGGACTGAGGGTGTCAGGTCACCGACGGATGCGCGCTGAGTGCTGAGAGCGCGTTCTCTTGTGCTGGGTGCATCCCTGTGTGCGGTCAGAGGTAGCGGTGCTCTGACCTTGGGTCAGTTTTTGGGGTCAGTTATCAGAAAAAGACTCGATGTCAGACTCTGTGCTGGCAGACACGAAGACACCTCAAATCACTGTCTATTCATATCCCGAAAAAGGCAGCACAGGATTGAAATCTGTTGCGGCCACCCTACCTGCTTGTCCTTTCCTATAGTTCATCTTCAGGCTGTTTATAATGATTCGATAACGATTGTAGCCTACTGCAGGGAACGTGCTTTAGCAGGGGGTGGGCTGGGGGATCTCCCCAGGTCCCTCCAACCCCTACAGTTCTGTGATTTCAGTTAAATCAAAGGACTTCTCCCAACTGCCTCAGTGACAGTATGAGAAGGAACTTGCCAGGCACGCCATGCACACGGGGTGGGTGGTATCACATCCAGCAAAAAGCCCCAGAGGTAATTTTTCTCTATTAGTTAATTAATGTGAAGAGAAACAAAACATACTGTGTTCTCCTGGGTACTTTCAGCTCTGAAATTTAAAAGGAGGCTCATAGGTACCATGTAGAATTTACGTATGTCTCCCAATACTGGTAATAAAATGACAGCAGGTCAAAAAACATTAAGGGAATCTGGGTTTTGCTCTCTCCCCTGCTTTCTCCTTGTTTACCATCCTGTCCCTTCGCATTGGCCGTGCTCTGCGTGCTGACACCTCAGGGAAGCGCTGTGTGGGCTGTGCCGACAGCCATGGGGCTGCAGCTCGGCCCCACGCTGCCTTCCTGCTGAGCAGGAAGGGTTACAGCTTCCTCGCACGTGTTTGCAGTCACTGGGGCTGCTGTTCCTTTGGTTTTGCAGGGAGCACACTGAATGCCGAAAGGGAGAAATCTTGGGCTGCTGCTCCTACCCACGCCCTGGACTGAAGCTCCCTAAAATTAGGTATTTTTGCACTGATTTCAATAGGGTTTCGAACTGAGGTGTTCTGCTAATGCTATTCTGTTCACATTTATCTGAAGTCTAGGCCAGGTTGGTATCTGCAGAGCCAGCTGAGAGCCCATGTGCTGCCCTCCCAGGAGCACACAGGATCGGGTCAGTGCCTTCATCTGAGCACAATATGGATGGGAACTGTGCTTTTCCCTTTGCCTCCCGGAGGCCAACAATTAGGGCTGTCCCCAGCCAAGGCCTTGTGCCAGGGAACAGCTACAGGTCCCGATGGCTGATGTGGGGACAGCAGCTTGCAAAGGTGTTGCAGAGGGGGCAGAAGTGGGAAGGAGGGTCTCACATCTCCTGTACCCTCACCTCTGCGTCTCGTTAGACAGTGATTTGATCCCTAGTACATTTACATATAAGCCCATTTATTCTTGATTTAGGTACGTAACCTTCCAGTTATCTCTAAATCACCTGCATTCATTTTAATTGAAGGGGCAGTTTTCCCTCCAGGAGTTAAAGCAGAAGTTCCTGTCATCTGTGCAGAACTCAGGGGGTGAGTTCAGATCTGAGGGTGCAGTGGCTGCATCCCGGTGTAGCAGAAGGCACCAAGGCTTGGGCCAACTTGCTTTTAAGGTCTGTACTTAGTGACTCCTGAAAGCAGCTTTTAGGATCATCAGTTGCAGTACACTTACAAACAATTTACCCATCTCCTGTCTGACACAGCGGCTGTAACTGTTTTCCCCATCCCTTCCTCCAAACAAAGATGGCATCATGCACTTTTATCAAGGTGCTGCCTAATTCATCTTCCTTTGCAGTCCTTTTACTAATGATGTTTCTCTCCTAAAGCTGACTTGGCATCAATTTAACATTAGTTCCGAGGCTTTGTATGAAAGATAAATGCAGCTGCGCTCACACTCTGCAAGCCTGCCTTCGCCCAAGCACTGCAATCACGTCACCCCAGCATCATGACTGATCCAAATTGACAAGAGGAAAGATGAAAAAGGATCTGGGTTTTCTGGTAAGCACACTTCTCAGAGGGCCCTTTTTTGCCCCCCTTCTTGTCTCAGTAAACAGAAGTTGTTTCCCAGAAGTGAGCAGAAGGACAGAGTGGTTCTCTAAGTGGTGTTTCAGGTAATTAATAGCGGTGTAATTGAGGAGCATTTTGCCTCGCTGGATGTCTCAGCCGGCAGCCTCGCTCATTGCTCCCTGAAGCAGCACCTTGTGAACTGCAGTTTCTTTCTCTTGCAAAAGGCATTGCTTTCAGCTTCACTGGTCAGCTCTTTTGCACAAAAGAAACAGCAAGGTGAGACAGCTGAGGGGAAGGGGAAATCTAACTCGGATTTTGCAGGATTCATGAAGTCTCACCCTCAGGTTCCAAGATGTTGGATCAACTGAGTGAACCGTGGTCAGGAGGAAGACGGAACGAGTGCCATTATTTCAAGCACCATGTCGGTGGATGAAAGTACTTCTGTGTGGGCTTTTACGCCAGCACAGAGCATCAGCGGCCAGCTGCCCGTGCAGGGAAATTGCAGCCCACATTCCTGCTGAGATTTTGCTGTTATCTGCAGGAATTTCAGCTTCCTTCCTAAGCCGCAGCAATTTCACTGCATGGGAGGTGGTTTGGAGCAGCTGCAAAGGATGAGGCTTGCATAAGGGCTGTGTTTAGGCAACAGGAAAAGCTTCCTCATGGGCAGGAACTCACTCCTCAAACTGCTTTAGGCACAGGAACCAGCTAAATGCTCCCTCTGTAAAACATCCTCTCCAAGCCGGGGATGCTGTCATTTTCATTTAGAGTATTTCTGTGTAATTTTGAGAGAATGGGCACCAAAATGGTGTGAGTTCCCTTGGATGGAGGAAATCCTCAAGATAGGAATCCCCGAGGGCCAGGCTCTTGCAATGAATAAGCCCTCTCTTGGGCTCTCGGGCTGTTAGTTCTGTGTACCAGGTGCTACTTTCCAACTTACGGAGAAGGTATTCTGAGTTGTCGTGGTCGTAGTCATTGTCTTCAGGGAAGTGGTTGATTCGGAAGCAATGTCCTTTGTAGATTCCTAAACGAAAACAAAGCAAACAACACATATTCAAGAGAACCAGGCAAAAGTGCCTCTGCTTTATTCTCCTCTCCTATTCCTATAGAGCACTCAGGCAACTGATTTGCCACTGATGTTTTATGCCATCAAGAAACCATCTCTTAGGTTAGAAATTTGGAGCAGGTTGAGCAGAAGCTCAGCTGCAGGAAGGGACAGCCAGGATTCCTCCGTTATTCTCTTAACTCTGCCACTAATACCCTTCTCTTGAGTTTTTTAATCTCTCAGTGCTGTGCTTATCTTGGTAGGACACCGAGTTTGCAAAGCTGCTTTTTGTTCCTAGCACGGCTGTCCCTGTGGGTCCCTGCCCCACAGCATGGGCTGCACATGTCCCCGTGAGCTGCTGCTTCCCTGCTGCTGGATGTCGAACTGTCTGATGCCTCTTCGATGTGAAAACAAGTCCATAAATCTCTTCCTGCTGCAACTTAAACCTACACGTCCCCCTCAAGGTTGGTTCAGTTTTTAATGGCATATTTGCTTAGCTAAATGGGAGCCCGTGCAGGAAGCCAGGCTGTGTGCGTGCACTCCTGAGACCCACAGGAACAACGCCAGGGTCAGATGGGTGGGTGAACCCCTTGCTCAGCTGAACAAGACGGAGTGTTCAGCACTTTGCCCATCTGTGTAAAGGTTTGTATCAGTGTTTTATATTACTTTCTATCATGATTATGCAGAGCTGCAGCCGCTCTGAACCCGGGAGCTGTGCCTGCATAGGAGCTGCATGGGGAGGGCTCCCTGAGAGCTTCCTGCAGCAGTGTGGCCCCGAGGTGTGATCGTGTCTCAGTGCTTTCATTATTCATTAACCAGCGCTTTGGTGCTCAAGAGCATCCATCACCCAGGGTGAGTTATCCTCTGCACAGGAGTTTCGGTACTTACAGCTCTAGCTGGCAGAAGGATTTAAAAACCATCACTTAATACGACTTTAACAGAAGCGCAGCTGCATTCTGTAGGATATAACCGTGGATTTATTTCACCACCTATTACCAATGATTACAAAGATCTCAAAAGAATTACTAATCCACAGGATTTCAATTGCACCCTGTGAGTGTCAACTGCGGGTTTGCTACTACAGTGCATTTAATTCTTCCAGCAAATGATAGATCTGCTCTAATTGTGGGTACAGCTCCGGCTTTCCCCGCACAGCGTTTCAGAGGCTGTGAACAACACGTCAGGGCTCCCGGTGCGGGAGGCAGTGCCATAGCAGTGCTGCTCCACTGAGCACATTACCCCCCGCATCCCCCTGCCCCAAGCTTGGGGCTGCACGCAATCCCAGCAAGCCCAGATTTTAAAGATCTCACTGTTTATTCTCATGGCAGCTCACACAAGGAAACAAAACCCCTCCCATCGTAACAGAGCCTCTGAGGTGGGATGGTCATTTCTTCGAATCCATGATGATGGGCCAAGGTAGAGGAAACACATTCAGAGTATGATTTGTTTCCTCTCTTATTCAAAGAATAAAAATAAAAAATAGTCCTCACATGCTAATATCCTGTGGAAATAGGCCTTTCAGTGACACTCTGTTTCTGTGCATACGGGTTGGGCTGCTGGACAGACCGCAGGTATTTCTTCAATAACTTGTAATGCAGTTGGTTGAATTTATCTGGAGTTGATAGAAAAGCAGAAGTTTCACAGGTAACAGAGCTCCCACGGCTGCATGCAGGAGAGAGCACTCCACCTACTGCTGCTCCTTATGAGGCTCCAGAGCCTGGGCATGGGCAGCAGCCCAAACAAATCTCCTGCTTCCAGAAATTCAATTAAGAGACACAAAGTCTGCAAAACCAAATTCCCCAAGCCTCCTGTGTCTGCAGTGCTGATGGATTGTGGGAGGGTTTTGGCCTCTGTGAAATGGCTGTACGTTATTAAAGTTCGGAATGAAATGTGCCCCTTAGCAGGACTTTCTCCTACAACAAGGCCGTGAAGCCATCCCTTCCATTGCAGGGCTGAAATGTGCCAGCAGGACAGGATGGGTTGGGCTTAGCGGTGTTTGGGTTTCTCCTGTGTTATGGCTGGAGACCTTTGTCCCTCTGTCCTTTATACCCCGACCCTCTACCACCAGGACTAATAGAGGTAGAAAAAGATAACCAGTCCTAAGCAAAAAATTCTGGAGGAGCTTGAGAGTTCCTTTTCATTTGCAGTTTTTAGGGATATGGAGCTGGGTCATTCTGACCAACTTTTGTACAGAAACAGCACATGGCTGTGAAATTTGGATCCATATCAAAGCCCGGGAGCACAAAATATTCCTCCCAATACTGTTGCTATAGTTGAGATGATGGATATTGGTTCAGGGTTCTCTCTAGCGTCTGTAGTACTTGATAGCTAGAAACAGCAACAAACTGGATAATTTTTTTCCATAATCCTAATAGGTGTCATGTAACTCAGTGACAGCTCATTAAATTCTCAGTGAGGCTTGAAGCTGCTATCAAGAACTCTGATGATCTACAGGGTGTGGAGGACTCTTTAAATCCCTAAAGTATCAAAACCAAAGTTTTGCTAGAAAATGTAAGAATACCTTTTTTTCATAATGATGAGCTTTGTAACTCGGATTTGGAACAGGTTCAAAGTAGCCAGGCTGGAAGCTGTTGAAGCTGTGGTCGGTTTTTAAAGCACAACATCAGTCATACTTGTAGTTAAATACAAAAATACAAACACCCTCCTTCCCTCGAGATTTGGTAGAGTACTCAGTTTCATGTCCTAACATGTAAAGCAATGCAAAAGAACAGCAGCCATGAAATAGAAGAGGTAGACAAGGAAATGGCTCAATTAAATTCAGCAACAACCATTCTGCAGCGTCTACCCGAGGTGGGAACTCCTGGAAGCTCTTCTCAAGGACTTCATAGAGTATTTCTCAAAGAAACACATAGATAGAAGCACAGCATTATTAAGGTTGGTAAAGACCACAAACATCCCCGAGCCCAACCCCAGCCCACCCCCACTGTGCCCACTGACCACGTCCCTCAGTGCCACATCTCTGCAGTTCTGGAGCATCTCCAGGGACGGGGACTCCCCCACTCCATGGGCAGCTGTGTCAGTGCCATTTTCCACACCAGGATGCGATGTGGAAGGGAGAATTTTTGTTTGCGTGAGCATGGGAATACAGTCTCTTATATTCTTTGGAGGGGAAGATGGAATATTTAACTCGTAACTCTGTATCCACTAGAGAGAGATAAATAAACTGCAACCACTGCCTAACAGATACTGAAATATTGAGAAGCACTTCTGTATACCTCTTGAGAGTAAGATATAACATCCCACCGAGACGCTGTAAGTATCACGCCTTTCTGTGAACGATTCCTGATACGTTTAAATGATGCTTTTAGAAATACAAACATTATAATGCATTTTTTTTCTCCTCATAATAATAAGTTCATTCTGAGCATAGAGCCAAGACTCAGGATCTGGGTTAATGGTGAGGAAGAGGCAAATTTTCTGAAGTGCTGCTGATGTAAGAATGTTTTTTCCATTGGTTGCAGCGTACTTAGTTGGCGTTTAAAGACTAAACGTTGCTTCTGACTTGGCTTCACTTTGCGTTCAAGGGCTTCTTCCACAGGATTATCACCTCCCAACCCCACTAAGTGTTCAGATACCTATAATTAGAGTGTGATGTACTCAGATAATATGATAAGGGGGTAAGTGTAGAGCCTAATCAAGATTAAGCTTTGTTTTGGGCTTTGGGATCTCAAGTTCATTGAGTTTTCAGTGGTAAATCAAAGTAGCGACCTCAACTTATGAAGGCATTGTGCTTTCTCCTTGCTCTTCCTCAAACACTCCTTCGATAACACTTCTGCAGAAGTGTTCAATGGGGCTCTATTTCTGGATCACTGAGAACAATGCTTAATGCTGTAGGAGGCAAGCTCCGACCAACCTTGGCTTTTTTAATGCTGGGAGCATTATGTGATCACATCACTGCTGGTCATACCATCAGCCATTGCTTTCAAACTGCCATTTCCTGTGGTTAGTGGTTGTCAGTGACAACGTTCCCCGATGCCCTGGAAGCGTTTGCACAGATGAGTGCTTTGTGTCTGATGGTATTTGCTAAGGCTGTACTTCTGTTTCCCACCCCCTCCCCCATAGTTTTGAGAGCCACACAGCAATGTCTTTCCAAAACACAGTGTTCTGTTGTCATTTAAAATAGGTTTCCACCATGCAAGATGCTAGCAGCTTTGCAGCAGAGGACCTTGTCTGCGGGGTACTTCTGTCAATAGCAATTTCCATCTCCCTGCTCTGAGCACGAGCTTTCGGGAGGCGATATCTGATAGCAGTGGGAGACACATGAGGATAAACGGGGCTAGCTGCTGCCTCCTTCTCCATCAGCAGCTTCTGCGGAGCTCGTGCTTGGTTAACCATTTCATCTACCAGCCGTCTCACCCACCTTGCTGGTCAGACTGCAGTAAAACAGCACTTTGGGGACTTATTTGTGCTGGCTTTCTCATGAGACACAAAACATTTGCTTTCTCCTTGGGTCAAACTCTCTCCTGCCAACATGCCACATTCCTGTAGGTCTTGAGCAGCTACAGATACTGAGAGCACACCCACGCACACTATTAATAGAGTAAAGCAGAGTTTTCTCCTTAGGGAGGGTCTGTTGATGGAATGAGCGCTATGAATGTCAGCTGCAGAAGTGGTCGCATGGCTGCACCGATTACCTGCAGGCAGGTAGGGACAGCGAGCAGCTGCCCAGCATCACACGGAGCAGCTGACTTCTTTCTGGCGAACGGGGGTCTTCGGGGATGGTTTGAAGACGTGTAAGGAAATGACTTACAAGATCATTTGACAGCACGTGTTTCCAGAAACAGGGGATACAAATTGCAAGGAGCTGACTGCACATTAAAGGGAGGGCAGTTGGCAGGGAACCACTTCAGTTCTGGAGCAAACCATTAGCCTGATTTACTGCAACACTGGGATATCGGAATGTTTAGCTGACAAGTGATCTGAACGTATCAGCACAGAGCAGGCTGATTGAGACCGTCCCAGCCCTCCGCCTGCCGTGCTGAGTGGGGATTTGTAACAGAAGGTGCTGAACACAGCGTCCATCCCAGTAACGCCACGTGGGACCGGGTTTCCTTAACGGCACGGCTTTGCACTGCCTTTGACCAACGTGGAGATCCTCTATTTATAGGGAGCGGGAGCGCTGGGGCTGCCAGGAGAGCACAGAAGCAGTTCGGTGCTTTTTTTTTCCTTAGGAAGCTTTCTCTGCTGAGAACTTCTGAAATGTTCTGCAGTGCGATTCGAGCAACGGTGAGCAAAGGAGAGCAGGCGTGCCAAAAAACATTCCTCTCCGCAAAATTTACAGCGCAGCGTCTCCCTTTGATTTTCTACCAGCATAACCCCGCTGCCTCGCTGGACTGACACACAACGGCAAAGGCAGCCACTGAGCTGACCTCCTCGTCATTCCTCCTGTTGTAAAATAACCACTGTAGGGAGGCATGGGTGAGGCATCTCCTTTTGCTTTCAAAGGAGGTGATGGTCAAATGGAGGCTGTTGTGGGCCTGACCTTTCCACGCTGGCCAATGGGGAAAGAATTAGATTTTTTTCCCTGTAAGTTGGTACGTTCTCTGTTAATTTGTCCAGAGTTTGATGATTTGTCTCATGCTGTTTGCTGACAGTTTCACAGGTCTGTCCTTAAGTCACTCGAGCGAGCAGGCTCCTATGAGCCTCTGCCAGAGGACGCTTAATGCTGTCACTGCAGTAGAAATCATGAAGTATTGATGCAGGTCGTGTGCAGAACACACCCCAAGTGAATTTGCTACCCCACATGGCTGCTGTACTGCTGCCTTCACTGCCAAGGAGGATGCAGCCAGCAGAGGAAAAAGCCTTGGGAGGTTAAGTACTCGTTTATTGGGCATCTGCCTTTGGCCATGGCAACATCCTGGTGAGGCTGGAAACTTGAAGTATAGGTTGTTTTTGAGCCAGATGCTGGCTGACACCTCCTGAGTCCTGACAGTCAGGGAGATTTTTGTCCATTTGACAGCTTGTATTTTTGTTTCCTCCTGAAGATGAGTTTGATGAGGAGCAGTGCTAGTACCTGGGGTCGCTGTCATGTTTTTGCCAGGGTAGATCTTGCTTCCAGAAAATGCTCAGTATCTAAGATGGATAAATACTGTACTTCTCATTGTGGGGAGCTGAACTGCTTACATTTAAGGAGTAGAGATGAAGGGCCAGATTCTGATGTCAGTGTTATAAACTCACCTTGTAACAGCGATATCCAAATCCCTTTGTTTGCTCCCACTCGAACAAAATGAAAATTATTTAAAAATGTTGAAATGTATGAAATTTGCCCCACTTTCTTCCTCAGGAGCTGTCAGCTCGAACAAACCCTTTGGGTTCTTCTTTTGATCTATTTTCAATTGTTTGGTGGGCAAAGTAAAACTCCTCCTCCAGTCTCTTACTTTTTCACTTCCTGCTGTGACACGAAGGCCCCCTCCTGTCCCCCCGTGCTGTGTGCAGACCCTCTGCTGCTCACCACTTCCCATCCCTCCCCTTCTGCCATAGGAATAACTACCAGCTGCTCTTGCTGCCTGCTCCGTCTTGCTCTTCTTTCAAGTTTAGGATGGCAACACACCGTCCTGGTGTGCTTTTTCCTGCAACGGTCTCAAGGCGCAATAGCCACGTAGGAGAGCACACCTCACTTGGGTGGGGAAGACATCAGCCGCTGAGCGGTCCCTTCTGGTCCTGGCACAAACAATAGTGCTCACTGAGCAAATGTTGACGTGCTGCAATCCAGATGACGACGCACTAAACGCTGCTGTGCACTATCTGGCGAAACAGCTCCAGGTTCTGGATTACCTACAGGAAAAGGCACCCAGGGAAGAGCCTACGGAGGCTTGGTTTAATTCATGAAGGTACAGCAGCCTCGGCAGCCAACCTCCTGTCTTCAGCTGGGCAAGTATCAAAGAAGCTGTGGATTTGTATGCCACAATACAAAATGAACAAACGCAGAAATGACGCTTTGCCAAAGACTTCTTTAAAATTCTACGACAGCCTTTTGTTCCCTTATAAGATTTTATCTGAGACCTTGAGTGATGTTAGGAAATCTGTGGCAACGAAACTCATTTCCCGAAGATTCACCTCACCTGCACATCTGGGAGCTAATAAAACACATCACAGAGTCTGGCTGCTGTCCTTTGAATTCTCTTCAGTCATTGCAAAACTGCTGCCAAAAGTACTAAGCGTCCTTGTGCTACCACAATGAATACCAATAGTATCAGGGAAATGTAGGGCAGCAGCAAAGTAGATAAGATTTGATTGTATGCTACACATTATTTTGCGCTACTTCATTTCCATTTTCTTCGAGCACCCCTCTCAGAAACCAGTATTTTGGCTACAGAAGTTATGACAGAGGTTATTCAGCAATGCTCCTATTCCTTTCCCAGCTGCCTTCTCTTAGCCAGGCTGCAGATGAAATAGTGCACTGCATTATTCCACCCCAGTAGTCCCTCCGTGCAGTGCTGAGAACCGTCTTGTAACCATTTTCAATTTGTTCCTTATTAACTATATCCATTTGTGCAGTTTCTTGGATGGCAAATACGGGGGACATTTTCTGTGGTTCCGTGACTTATCTGTCTTATTGTGTTGCTCCTTTTCGTGGACCTTATTGAGGGAATGCATTTGTGGGTTTTTTTTTGTAGGAAGAATCAGTGACATGCTCTCCGTCCCGATGTTCATTCTGCGTTCTGTGAATCATCTGCATAAGAAAAGAGGGGCAATTCCTCAGCCTGGGTACGAGCAGTGCTGGTTATGCTGCTTGAGGAACTTTTTGAAATCAGAGCTAAGTTAGCCCCGCCACAGTGAGTGTTCCCATGCCTGGCTCGGTCCCAGGAGACTGTCACCATTTCTGGTTGCCATGGGGTTGTTAACTCACTTTTCTCTGTCTGCTTTTCTATATAGACAACGGCCCCGCTTTCTGTGCTCTGCCTTCACACCTCGTCTCGTCCCGCGTCTCACGCAGCACTCCTTTATCCCAGCAGCCCAGAATCTCGTTTCACCACTCATCTCCATCCTTTGCTCCGCTGTCACTTTGCCAGGGCTGGTTTTGGGACGCTCTGTAATCATTCTTTTAAAATCATTTGGAGGTTGGATGGAAACTTCCATTCATTTTGTATTTCCTACCTTGGCTAAAATTGGTCTAACATGCCAGGAGCTGGTGTTGGGTTCTCAGGTGAGCATCTTCACCCAGCATGACTACAAATTGCAAGTCAACCTCCAGCAGCTTTCCTGCTCATTATCACATTCTGGTCCAAAATGCCTTGGATTAAAGCGGTACTTGGTGACTAGTTGGCACAATGCATCAGAGGCTGACCTGTTGTTCACAACTGTGACTACACAGTGGCTGTCATATCTCCAGCACCTCAGACAGCAGTGGGAAAAAAGATGTGCTGCCCTGTATGCGAGATAGGATTGAAATGCATCTTGTTTTGGACCAAAACTCACATTTCACCCCAACGTTCTTGACCCTGGCATGCATTCACTGGTATGAAATCTGCTCATTCAGGCAGATTCCTGCCAGTCTATCAATCATTACAAGAAGGCTGAAATGCCAAATTTTACCGGATGCAATTTTGAGGACAGATAGTCATTTTGTCTGATGAAGCGTTCATATGCTGCAAAATGACAAATCGTGTTTATTTTCACATTGTCAAACTGTGCTTTTTTCCTGTGTTGGCACAAACGGAATCAAGTTTCCCTTAAGGCATAGTTTGGTTTTTATCCATCTGGTTTCCCTTACTACAGTAAGTCATCAGTTCTCCCTCATTAACATGGTGATCAACCAGGACTTGATGTTTTCACCTCTTACAATCACAGCATGTCTATAAAGCCTCTGTCATGGCTCATCTCTACCTGGGGGAAGAATTTAAGGGAATGGACATCCACATCTCTTCAAAGTCCCTGGTGAGTTTATAATTTGAGACACAGACAAGGTCACATCTAGGGAATAAACAGTGTTCTGGTATGGCCAGCATGTGCATGATGCTTTGTCCCCTGTGTCTTCTGCCACCTCAACTTTTGTGCATCTACAGCCTTGAGCTGTTGCCTTCTCATTCTCAATTTGTACTTTAGATCCCCTTTAGCATTAGAATCATAGAATCATTCAGGTTGGAAAAGACCTCTAGGATCCACCTACCACAAATAATGCCCACTAAACCATGTCCGTAAGTACCACATCTACACGTTTCTTCTGCAGTTGGCAAACAGCAGTCTAAAACTCAAGAGACTGGAATGTCTGGGGTAAGGATGCACCTGACGCTGTCTTCTGTGATGGGCAAAACCTCCAGATCCAGTCAATAGGAAAACAGCTCACATTATTGATGCTCCTTGTGATATCTCTTCATGTAGCAGAAGCTCACAAGTTGTCATGTAATTACTTCTCAGCACACAATGAATTATTGTCTGCTCTAATAGCAGTGACGTCTAGAACTGAGCTCTTTATTTTGGCTTTTCTCTGCTCAGCTCTGTGGGAGCAAGTTATTCACACACTGCAATGGTTTTCATGAAAATAAAAAAGAGAGAGGGTTACACTGGAAAGCAGTTACAAAGGAGCTCATTAGTTTACTGATAAGGAACATGCAGAATATTTGGACACTCCTGAATCAGGTAATCATTCCATGTCTCTTCAATCCCTTGTGACCTATCATAAGTTGATGGCATTTGGAAAAAACAATTGGATATTGAAGAAGCAATAGGGAAATTTCACTCCATAAATCATTTTAATTGAAGGCAATGCTTGCGATGTGCCTGTCTTCATAATGCTGCGACCTTGAGTTGGATCCGCATTCAGTTTGGAGCATGTCTTCCTCATTTCTATGCCAGCTTGTTGAGTTATACATAGAAGCAAAGCCTCTAGAGATTGATCATGCACAATCAGTGATGCGGGACTGAAACAAGGCAGATGATGACAACAGGGAATCTAAAGGTTAGGAAAAAGGGGTGTAGCTGCCAGGCCCTGCTGATGGCTGGGTTTGGGGAACTCAAGGCAAAGGTTTCAAAACCATTTGCATGATGTATTAGTGGAAAAGAGAATCCTGTAAGGAGCATGAGGCTGCTCGCGGGCTTGGTGGATGGTACATCCCTGGAGCAGCCTCATGCAAAGAATGGGGTGGGCTGGTCAGGCAAGGTTTGGGGGAAAAGGGAGGGGAAGGAGGAAATGGAGCATGGAAGAATGGGGGAAGGAAAGAGAGCTGAGGAGGAGGAGGAGGAAATGCGAGGGTGGTGGTGTGTGGCTGCAGGCAAAGAGAGGGCCTAGGAGGAGAGTGGGAGCTTGGCAGATTGGTGGTGCCTGCGGAGATGGGGACCAGATGGCAACCTGGGTCCTCCCAGAGCCCCCCCACCCATGCTTGCCTCCCTGCACGGCTCCGCATGGGCACCCCCAGCAGTCAGCACTTGCACTGCTACCAGAAATTGTGGGCACAAGGCACTGCCCGTTGAGAATTCAGAGCCCGGAATTTATAATTCCCAGGCCTGATTTAAATACAGTTAACAAATGACCCAATAAATAAAAACATAGATGGCCACCAAATAGGTCTGTTTAAATGAACACAAGCACAAGGGATTTCTTTTGGATCCTGCACCTGAAACTTCCCATTTTCTAACGCAAGCGAAACAGTGACAAATAAAAATGAGACTGTAAAAGCAGCATGACCTCTTTAAGCTTTAATTATTCATTAGAACTGTTTTCTTCTCTGCTGAGATTTAAGCAGGTTTCTCCCAGGTTTGGGGACGATGTAGCTTCCGTGTTACACTGCCTGGAAAACACCACTAAGCACAACGGCCCAACAATATACGTGGAAAAAAGCATTTGGGAAAATGTGTTCGATGAATCAGAAGTGCCTTAATTTAGTCAGTCTTGAAAAGCAAAGCGTATCATGCAAAATTACAATGCACTAAAGCACAAATGCATGAATATTTTATTGTTGAGAATTCCGAGTTTACGTTCTTCCCTCTTTCAGTACTTCAGACTGCATTTTACTATGCAGTGTTCTTCCTGATTCAGGGAAGGACAGTGCTGGGGATAGCTCTGGGCAATCCAATCTGGGATTTTAAATAATGCATCTGAGAGTCCCAGCCCTTATCAGCATCAGGCATGCCTCCCGCTGTAACTGGAATGCTCCTTGCTTTGTGCTGTCCTAGGGTGGCATGGAAGTGCCCAGGAAGGTGCCCACCTGGGAGGAGAAAACCGAGGAATCTTGAAGTATTAACAACAGGCAGGTGAGCTGTGTGCTTGGCTCCATCACGGCCCTCCCTCTTCGGTCCTTCTCCTCTCTCCAACACCTAAAAGGTATGGAGAGACCACTGGGGTGGGGTGGGATGCACTCATGACTGGGAGCCATTGGCTGAGCCTCCTGTACCTTGTAGGCTGATAGGTAATTAGCCTTGAATATCTAACTATTGTGCCTGTGAGGGTTAGAGCCTGCCCTTTCATAACAGCATCCTGGGAACTACGTTTCCTCCTGAGTTTTGAAAGCAGGAGAGGCCCAGCTTGTCACCACCTTGGCGAGCCTTCCCGAGAGGTACACAGCAGCTTTGCCTGCCTGGGAGCCCTGCCACGCTCAGGGAGAGATTTACAGCTCCTCTCCCCTTCAGACACCCATCTGGCATGATGCAGGGCAGAGCCGTGCAGCATCCACATGCCTACTCGGGGTCCCCACACTGAGCTCCCCAGCAGCTCGTGTCCCCCTCCCCGCAGCCGTGCTGGCAGACGGGGGCAGGCAGCCCAAGGGCAGCTTTCCAACACCCGCGTCGCTTAACGGGGCCGCGTTCTGGTTCTTACTCACGCTTTACAACTCAGTGATATGCTGCCAATGTGTTTTTGCCAAGGAGACAAAAATATGTCTCCTCTTCCCACTCCTGCATCCTGTGAGGAATCTCGGTTGTGTGCAAAGAGATGTATATGCGTGTGTATTTTGGGGGGGGGGGGTAAATGAAGTTTCTCATAATTTACTCTCCCATTGAAAGTCTGCCTTCTAGCTAGGGAAGAACTGTTTTCTCCACGTGTGAATTTGGGTAGAAAAGCCTTACTTTGTGCTGAGTAGAAATGGCAGCATATGCAGTGGGAGACTGAAGTTTCTGCTTCCCCTCAGCAAATCCTTCATCAGCTCTGTGTCCCAGGGTCTCCTTTCCAGGATGGAGCCATGAGAGTTTATTAATAATTTGGGGCTTTCTGGGCTGAAGAGCCCTATATTAGCAAAGTTGTCTAATAATGGACAAAGACGAGAGGCATAATCCTTTTAAGGTGAGGACCTCTCTTCAAACAGAGCTTGAATCTCCCCAAAGGCCAGAGAGATTCCAGGTATTTAACATGTTAACTTAAATCAGCTTTAATTTAAACAGGACTCTCCCACACAGCCACGGTTTTGGATTCTGGCTATGCCCTCTGCGTGGTTTGGGTACTTTCAAAGTACTTGGTAAGGAGAGGGGGGGCTGGAGGCTTTTTCTAAGCTTCAAGGCAACTTTGCAAACTTCACGCTTTTCCTGCGCTTCTTTTTCCTCCTTCCCCTCCCTTTTCCCCCAAACCTTGCATGACTTCAAGGCATCAAATGTTAATGAAAGTTTGCCAGGCTTCAAGGTCTGTGAAATGGAAGTTAAAAATTCTGCGCTATAGGATGGCTCTAAAAATACTCGGTGTGTCGAAGTATCAGCTCCAGCAGCTCCCTGCACGCAGCGCTGCGGATGCATGAGGCCTCTCGCTCCTCAATGAGCTCTCGGGGAGTTGTCCTAGCGATTATCGATCACTAGTGATCCACGCAGCGAATTCACCAGGCTGCGGGCCAGCAAAGCCTCCTCGAAGGTGAGGATCTGCTGGTGATGCTTAGCTCTAAAACAGTGACCCAGGCCAGCAGCCATGGGGGTGCACGCCATCCAGGTGACTCCCAGAGTGACAGCCATCCTCAGGGAGGGCTGAACCTGAAACACTGGAACTGCACTAAGTTTTGCAAGGCCAGACACCATCCCACTCACAGTTCGGCTCTCTGCTGTCAATCATTGTGCAGGGATCCTGGGTTTGTTAGCTGGGTTTCTACTTTTCAGGCGTGGCAAGACCTAAATCCCTCTGGGATCTGTTCCTAAGCCGAGGAACCATCCTATGGAGATGTGAGAGCTGCATGCATAGGATGATCAGAGCTCACATGTCACGCTTACAGGAGAATCTCCTTCTGCAGGTGTAATGCTGTTGACTTTTGAGGGTCATGGTTAGTGGGTGCGGCAGGGATGGGGTGGCGGACTAGATGATCTCAGTGATCTTTTCCATCCTTAATAATATGATGATTCCACAACTTCTGAGGGCCCACTGGAGACCCTGTCCTCCCCTTGGACTGTAGAGCATTCCTCGCTCTGTCACACAAACCTCTCCATGCCCAGCGCTGGAGCGGCTGTGAAGAACAGACCCATGGGCTGGACCAGGTCAGGTCTTGTGCCAAACCCTGAGATGTATGGTAAGTGACATTTCAAGGAATAACCCTTCTTCCTTTCAGGATTATGAAATAAACGTGTGCATATTGAATGAATTCAATCTGCCGATATGAACCGAGGTTTTGGAAAGCTAAAAGGTGTGGGTTTGTGTGCGTTAACTGTGTGAGCTAAAGCACAAAAGGAAAATGCTTTTTCATCCTTACGAGCATCTGTAAATGGTATTCCATTCTTAGGAGAGTAAACATAATGTAAAAGAAAATAAATTAATAATTTAAACCTTGCAGGAGAAGCTGCAGGAGCTATGGGAACCTCTGAAATGACCAATGTATGAATTTATTCCCCTGCCACTGTGGGGTTTTAAATTAGTTTTACTTTTGTTTTTTTTCCTCTTGTTGACAAGTTGGGTTGTGCTGCTATCCAGTTATAATGTTTCCAGATAAGAAAATCTTGAAGGTCAAAAATTCTATTCTTAGTTATTCTCGTCTAATCTTCTTGTGTTGGTGACAATGTGCAGTGATCTCATGTCGCCATGGGTACCTGAATCATGCCTGTCTAGCAGCACAGTTCTCCATGCCTCCCCTTACACTGTTGCAAATGATATGTTTAAGAACAGTGTCATGCCTGGTGCAAGTGGACCGGGAGAAATGCTTTTCTTGAAGCAAGCCAATGGTTCCATACTTCACCCATACACAATTTGGGGTGATTAATGAATTTGTGCTCAGCTGTGACCAGTGAGAATTTTACCACTGATGCTCCAAAATGCAGTTTGAGCTCCATGTATTATCAGTGAGAGTCGTAATGCCTATGAGCGGATTGAAACGACCAAATTTCAGATGGGCAGCTTTGTCCCATGGCAGCCTTGACAAGCAAGCCCGGATGCACATGTAAAAGGATGAGCAATAGAAAACTGGAGAACTGCTGCAATCCAGACTATGGGGGAGAAGTGAGAGCAGCATCTGCCCACAGCTGATCCCAGCATGGGCATGGCAGGGAAGCACAGAAGCACAGCGACATTCATGTTCTGCAGGTTCAGTTCAGTGCTCTAACACCTGCTGGATGCAGCTTTCATTGACAGTTTTGTAACATCTAAAGGAATGAATACGAAGAGGAAGCAAAGTGCATAGGCCTTGGTCTCGATGGGGCTGCAGCTCTTTGGATGTTAGCTTGTCTATGTGTTTCAGGAGGAAGGTTTTCGGTCTCTGTTAAATCACGCTTTGAGTCAACGTGGATGGATCAGGCACATGAAAGACGTGGAGCAACAGCTTTTAAAGGGTGACAGCATGGCTGTGGACCAAGACTTGTGCCTTTCTCTTTATCGATGGGAGGGACTGAAGTCTAAATTTGGGTCTTTGTGCTGGAAGCTTTTATGCAATCTTATCTTAAAGGGGAAAAAACTACACAGAATAAAAACATACTCTCCAAGAAGAGGGATCAAGCAGTGCAGGACGTGTATTTTTCTTAATGGCAGGACTTCCTTTTCACTAAAACATTTCTGACTCCAGTGGTGTGCATCAGCCAGGTAAAGTGAGGGCCTCAGCTGGAGGGTTTAGACCTGTGCTTTCTGGGAGCAGGTCTGCGTGGTGGACATCAGATAAACCAGCTTGTGCATGCTGCCTTGCTGTGTGCTAGAACTGTCCTTGCATTTTGCTGTTGTACAATCAATATTCAGAATATAATCCTTTCTTTAACAGAGTCAGGGGGCTTAATTCAACCCTGGAATAAATGGGCAGCTAACAATGGGCGAAGCTCAGCCTGGATGCTGCTCTAGTTAATTAAAAAGAGTAGCATCGGGGGCCGAACTTGGCATGGAGTGTTTAAGTGACTGGCTTCAGAGGCAGGGAAGAAAAAGGCTCGCTTAGCTCGCTGCATCCAGCTCTTCAAATGCAAATTAACCTGTCAACATCTGCATGCAGCCACCCCGGACAGCTGCAGAAGGAGCTCCCGGCACCCAGAGGAAGGGCTGGAAATGTTTCGTTGCAAACAGCTATTTTCTAGAATAATTTCTAGTAAATAAGAATGCATTTGAAGTGGTAAACTGAGCATCTGCTACATGCAACGAATGGAGGACAGCATGAGAAAAGAAACATATGTCAAGTATGCACTTCAGATGCATTGACTGCTTGCTTCCAAAACAGAGCGAGCTTAACCATATTTGCAGCAAACATGGAGTGAAAATTACTGCTGCAGCGAAAAGAAGAATCTCAAGTTACTGCAGAATTTCCCCTCGGTGGAAGAGAAGAGTTCACTGCATTTCAGCCGCTGCCAGGCACCGTTCTGTGAGACACAGCAGGAGCACCAAGCCTGGGCAGCTTTTGTTTGGAGCAAACGACATCCCTATACCAACACGTTTAGAAACCCAGCAAACCGAGCCAGGGCTGGAGACAAATCACACCGCATTTGGCACGTAGAAGGCATTGAAACACCTCTGTGCTTTTTTAAAGCCTCTGTTATGGCAGAGGAGACTGACATCCTTACTCCAACTGCTTCGGTACAGCAGGAGTGGAGCTGCATCGCAGGCAGGGATGTGTTCGTCTCTGCAACCTACCATGACCCAAGGCAATGGCATTTCTGCAGTTCCTTGAGCCCCTTATCCTCACACAAAATCTCCTCCGACTTAAGCAAAGCTCTTACTTACAAAACAAGTACAGGGTAAGGCTCCTTTAGCAGGCAAGAGAAGGAAAGATTGGTTTTCTGCTCTGAAATGGGCAACTCTTCTTTATGAAACAGCACACAGGGAATTACACCGTCTCTCAGTGTAACAGGCCACAGGGCAGCTCTGCCCGGACTGCTGCCACCTCCTCCTAGCACTGCATCCCCACCAACACGTGCAGCTTTCAGTCCTGCAGCCCTGCTCTCAGGGTGCTGCCGTCTCCTCTTACGAGGGATAGAAACCAGAATGGAAACAAACCACAAGCAGCTTCTGCAGAAACCACGTTGCTACGATCACGTGGTATAACTGATCAGGAGTCTGAAATCCCACCTTCATAAAAACCCGCACAAGATCGCTTGTGCCAACACTTCACTCATCTGTGGGTTTTCAGCCTGAATCAGAGCTGAGGAAATGATAAAGGCATTTGCCTGCATTGGCAGCGTTGGTCTTTATGCCAATCAGCTCAGCGTACCACTGCATCCTACGAAGGAACACAGACCAAGGGATGGGCAGAGGAGATGGAAGAGAAACGCCTCTGGAAATCCCAGAAACCCACCCGGCACTCCTGCTGCTCCGGGGAGAACTGCAGGCGCCATGCAGCACCGCGGGCCCATCAGCAGCACTTCCACCTCTCTGTTGGGTTTTGCTTCAGTATTTCCCCCACTAAATCCCAGGAGCTACGATTACAGAAACGAAGCCTCAGTGGATGGTCGTGGCCTGGTATGGAGCAGAGATGCTGATCCCCTGGGCTCACAATAGCACATGGTGGGTGTGCTATTGAGGAGGAGCTCCAAAAATTCAATTTCCATCGTGCCCCTGGCCTTGCCTTGACATCTTCACTGCTCCGCAGCTAAATAAATACACTCCAGGGATAGCGTAATAGCAATGTAAAACAGTGAATGCTATAGAACAGGGTTACCTAATGGTTAATTTAGAAAGGAACATATCATTAAAAACGTATGAAGGTGGCTACATATTGGTGCTGTATAAATATTTAAAGGGATGCCTCTCGTGAGGGCAGCGTTCGAAGCTACACCTAAAAGAATGCATGCGAAGGAAAATTAAAAGAATATTTCACCATTCAGACTTGTTTATCTACCTTTGAAAGGCATTTTCAGCCCAGCTACTGAACATTAGTATGGGAAAGGATATCAGACAAAACTCATTTTTGGTGTAATTCTACCAGAGTCAGCAGAGTTAAACTGGAGATGTTTTTTCTGGCCTTTTAAATAGAGTGTAATTTTCTCCATGGATAGTTATTAAACGCTATTGAGAGAGATTGCTGCTGCTGCTGTTGGAAAAGCTTTCTGGAGAGGTCACTCTGTCCCATGCGAATAACACCAGTGAAAAACCAGGAGGTTTGCAGTTGTTACAACGTGAAGAGTCCCTGGGGGCTTTAACCACACTGCACAGCTCTGCCTGGCCCAAAGCTGAGAGCGTATCTACTGGGAGTGGGGCTCTTCCAGCTTGGCATCCTTCAGTAATGCTCCCCATGGAAATAGCTTGACGTATTAGAGGGGGTATTGCAAAGGATGGATGTTTGGTCCCCCTCCACAGGAGGACCTATTTTCTAAGTATGTGTTCTGAGCCTCACCTGCTGCAGGTTCCCATTTTGGGGCTGGTTAGGCTTGCATCCCTTTCACCAGCTGCCCTAAGCACCGATAATAAAGGCATTCCCCATGCTTTTTTTGGACTCTAGAACCTACTGCATGTCTTCATGACGTGACAGCCATTTTCAGGACGGCCAAGCCCCGTACCAAAAGGTTCTGATTTTCTGGGCACTGGGAAGGCAGCCTTGCTGTGAGCAGTTCTCAAAAGGAAATCCAAGGATCTCAAGAGGACTGCATTGCCCCTCACATGGAGCACTGAGCCAGGGACCAAAGCTGCGCAGATGAGCAGCAGCCAGGCTGCAGCACACCATCAATCCTCCCACAAGGTTGTGGAGGCAGCTCCCCACCCAGCACACGTATTTCCAGAGCTGCTCTTTGAAGGCACCTGGGTTTTCCTCCTGCCTACGTGAGGAGCTCAGCTGTCTGCCTGGCAGATATCAGGAGCTCCAGTTTTAGGTGGTGCAGCACAGAACTTTAGGTCTTGCATCATCCAAGGTAATAAATCTTGGCTAAACACTGGGGCCTAGCTCAGAGTATTATTCAAGCATTTTACAAAAAGCTTAACTAGAAAGACTCTTGGGATGAAAACAGGGGAACAGATGAGACCTCATAATTTATGTATGTATTAACTTCCCACCGGTAAAATTAAAATGCAAAATAGCATCTCTAAACAAAATAGTTAGGCTCTGTCCCTTGGGACAGTTAAAAAATTAAAGGGCAAAACGTATAGCAGAGGATCTATTCTTACACTTGTAGCTCTTTGGGCTAGATTGTAGGTATTTTCTCCCTCTCTCACAGCTACAATGCTGAGCTCCAAGAAGGGATTTGTCTGTGTAATACAGCGAAGCTCAGCAATAATTACCCATTGTGCTATGTGATGAGCCATCCTTTTGGTTCTTCAGTAACCCGTGCACCTGGAC
>JANHGO010003677.1:0-26569 GCA_024606505.1 Aquila spilogaster | reverse complement strand
GGCAGGGGGGTTGGAACTACATGATCCTTGAGGTCCCTTCCAACTCGGGTCATTCTGTGATTCTGTGATTCTGTGATATCCCCCAGAGCCATGCTGGACCTATACCAGGGCATCTCAGACAATATCAGGTGGCCATTAAGTCCCCTAAGATTTACTTTTTCAAGCTTCTATTCTGTAAATGTGTGGAGTCTCTAAATATCAGGTCACCTATCAAAGTGTCTGGACATGGCTTCACTGAGATATTGACTTCTATAGCTTTACTTGAAATCCGTGGATTTTGCCTGTTATGCGTTATGATATAAAAAGGCAATGACTTGTGTGGATGAAAGGGAGGTGACAACCTGAGGCTCAGATACCATACTGACTTTGCATTGCCATAAGCAAGTTGCATTTAAATTACTTGATGCCATAATAGCTACCTCCGAATGAAGTAGTTGTCAACAGTACATATCAGCTGTCATATCAGTTTGATATGCCACAAATATTTTATACAGACGCAGCAATTACAGCTTCTCTCTCCAGTTTCAGGCATCTTGTAGAATAAGAGGACATGCTGGGCTCAGAGAAGCACAGCACAGAAAATGATAGGACTCAGTTGTGAAAGTCTGGATTTTTATATCCAGCAGGATGGCAAAATCGGGTGTTTTGTTGTTTTTGTTTTTAATTATATTTGAGACCATTTGTTAAATTCAAATTTAATTTTTTCAAGATTGGATGTGGACCTCAAGGAAGTTGTAGCAGTAGCTCCTTAAATCTAAACCCACATCACCTGAACTATAGGTTAATTTGCTCTGGGCAACCTGGTCCAGTGGTTGGTGATCCTGCCGCCCATGGCAGGAGGGTTGAAACTAGATGATCTTTGAAGTCCTTTTCAACCCAGGCCATTCTATGACTCTACGATTCTATGAATTTCTAGAGGATTTTAAAGTTTTATCATTTAAAATCTTGCCTTGGAAAGTTTTTAATGAAATTAGCATTTAAAGGAAGGGAATGTGGTAACTGGTCGGTTCTTGAAACAGCAGTGACTCGAGATTAACTTATCTGCATGAATTTCTTCACATGATTTCAGCACTCAGACTCCAGATCAGCACTTTGGCTCAACATCCATAGTCAGCTTGGTGGAGGTGATTCATACGAGCAATGGTTCTGTCCCTTTTGTTACTTGCAAAATAATTCATTTTATTGAAGTCTATTTGGAAATGGGTGAAAAGATACACAGTGCAAAGGAAGAAATACTTTATTGTGAGCACGGTTTGAAAAATGTATGACATTTCAGAATACACTGTTAAACACTCAATGAAGGAAAAAATGTAAGCCATGAAACATGAGATAAATGATCAGTGCTTGAGATCAATGAAGAATATGCACACAGCTGTTTTAACAGCACAAAACCAATACTAATCACAACATGTATTAAATAGCTTTTATCATCAGAGGCAATTTTAAACAATGTTTATAAAAAATGCAAATATTGGACCTACTCCTGCAATGTACATCCAAAGCTTTTCTGAATCTTGCGGGTGCATGGAAGGAACAATGAGAGCAAACTGACACCCAACCCCAGGCAGCAGAAGGCAGAGATGGAGGAAACATCACAACCCGAATACATAAAACACCGTTCTAAAAAAAAAGAAAGGCAAATATCATCCCAAGGAATATTATTATTTTTAGGAGATCTTAATTGCAGCATCCTGACTCCATTAAAGCCAGCAACAGTTTGCCACTGACATTAGTGGAGCCTGAATTTCATTCTGAAATTTGAAACATTCTTGTGGTAGTGTAAACATCTGCAGAAACAGCATATCAGCATCCATACACGTATTCAAGTGCTGTTTAAAAAAATTAAAAATAGACAGTGCTAACCCAAAATTCCGGTACATATATAAAAGGCAGAGAATTAAAAGACCTTTTTTCAAATACACATTTTAAAGTATTTAAAAGCATCCATTTTTTTTAAATATCCATATATCATTGCTAAAGTCTATGAGAAGAGTCTGAATTATCTGCAATGATAAAGGAAGAGCACAGTGTTTGTTCAGATTTATTTGAAAGCAGTAGTTTTCCACTTTGGAACCACGATGTATACCTGCACATTCAAGTGTGTTTCAAAGCAGTGCTGAGGAGTGGTTGTATTTAATGATGAACTACTCTCCTACTGTGCAAGTACTTCAGCATTATTCTTCATGAGCCATTTACACCCATTTGTATTTTCAGTAAAAAAAAAGATGAAAAGAGAATGGAAAATTTCTTGAAGAAATATTTTTCATCCTCAAACAACCTGATGAGGTCTTACATCGCAGCAAGTTACAATCATTCATTTGGAGATCCAGAGTTGATATAACTTTTCCATTTACTGTTAGGGTTGTGCCTGTCTTCAAACAGTTCTTTTCTAATTTTCATGCGGACCTCAGGAGTGGATAACAGCTCCTTTATTTGATTCAGCCTGGATAACAGGGCCTGTGTTTCTCTGTGCAAAGCTTCCTTTACTATGTCTGCTTCATGGCTCTTTCCTAGAGGAAAAGAACAATATAACATTTTATAATAACTAATGTCACTTAGAATCATGAATGTACAGAGACAGAGATCAATCGTATCTGTTTTGGACGGCGTTAAGTGCCTTTTCCCCGTATTTTTTATAAAAAGGTACTCTGTCAAAAGAAAGCATACAATTTACATCAACAACTGTTACCAAAAATACAGAACAGAAAGGTGTCACATTTCAGAGAAACTCCTGCTATGTTACATACTGTGTAATAGTATCTGTGATGAGTATCGGTAGTGGTAATTTTTAGCCCAGTATGCCTGCTGCTGACTCCGCAGCAGCACGTGCCCTCGTGCCCAGCAAGCAGCCCCATGGCAGTGCCAGGCTGTGTGCAGGGCATTGTTTCCACTTGTGTCAAGGCCTCTTCATGCCCATTCCTTACGATCCAAAAGGCAAACACAGAGAGCTCAGTTTCTCTTCAAAAGCAAGGAAGGGACTCTTTGTATTAGGAGCCCATGGAGACTGGAGCTGTTTCACCATTCTCATCTTTTTTCACAATCCATCCCTCCCAGCATTCAATAGATTTTCAGCAATGCAAGCGCTTATTAGACCGGCAGGCAGTGTCCCTCAATTCGGAACAAACTTCTGATAAGAGGCGCTCAGAGCAGAGTGCCTGTCACCCAGCACCACTTAGCAAGTTTCAGCAGGGAGCTGGGACGTGTTTTTGCTGTTATTCTTGGTGGGATACTTGCTCGTAGGCTTTTGCACAGCGCTCACTTGCTGTTGTCATTGTCGCTCTCATTCTTAGTGCCACTAGCTGCTTCCTCAGCTTTCACAGGGCTCCCATCAGTCTGTCTGGCTTTGCTTTGCGTTTCTTCTAAATATTGCTGTACAGCCTTGAGCACTGCATTCTCCACCAGCCTTTTGCTGAGGCTCACGAGCTCTGCGTCATCCGGCTCTGCTGCGTGCTTTTCACCTATGTGTCACAACAGACAAGAGAAGGAATTCATTTCCATGGAAAGAGCAGCTGGAATTGCATCAGGAGGAGCCTCTGGCTGAGCTGGACATCTAGATTTTAAGTTATTAGATGGTTTTAAGTCTGCCTCTTCCTGACTGTAAAAATAATTTCCCCCTCCAGGAGCCCTGAATCAAGCGTTTCATGAAGATGTATGCAGTACATCAGACTAAAAGTACTTCACTTCTCATCTTTATTGTAACAGTCCTGTAAGCCACTGGCTAACATTAACAGCACCCACTCAGCTTAGAAGTGTGCAAATTTCATTTCTTCTAGTCAGTAATAACACATGCCTCCCGGGCACACAACTGATTTACATTTTAGTAAAATTCTTAAGTCTAGCTGCCCTTGTTTTGTGAGTTTGCTTAATAAATTTGAAAATGACTACCTTTCTATTCACTGCTTAAAATTCAAGTTTCTCATGGGAAAAAATTATTAAAGCATCTTGTCTAAGAGCAGGTTAGAAAATACTATTATTATTACTATTTTTCCTTTAAAACCAAGAACAAAACATGGTAAAACCATTTACTCCCTCCTGTTTACCCTTCTGTCTTCTGATCTAAAGTTCTGACACTGATGTAAGTGCTAACTCTTCATAGGTATCTACTGATAAAAGCAAGAAGCTGGCACTTCCCCACATTGAGTTCATAGGAGTAAACACATACAACCAAGTAACTGTATACATGAGGATTTACATATTACATATATTTTGAAATTATACTTTTCCATGAATCATTTTCCTAATGACTTACACAGCCTACTACAGCATTCTCCTTTGATGAGGAATGAAATCCAGGAAAAATGCAATTTATTGTCCAATTTCCACTGGCTGTATAATTTGCACTTGCCACTTTGCAATTTCTTGCCCTAGGCAAACAACTGTTTCCCTGCATGTACGTTTAAAAGCCATATTTTTAATGTCCTTTTCTGGAGTTCGCGTTCTGTAACCAGTAATAAGAGGCTGCTTAGTCACACACATCTGGTGAAAGAGATACTATTGTATGTTCTCAGTACAAAGCTTTGCACTGTTCAATTACCTAAATTTGTTCTCTTTCATATATGTAAATTTATTCAAGTTTGCCAGCACATATAGTTATAAAAGGCTTTCATTAGTCTTCTTAGCGGACTGTACAACTGTGAGCAATTTCACTGATAAAATACAGTTTATAAGGCAATTTGAGAGGGAGAGGTACATAAAAGCCTCTATTTCCAGAGGCAATGACTTTGTTAGCTGTTAGTGTGAGCATCCTGCTCTGGAACAGCAAGACAGACCAACGTCCTCCAGTTCTGTTAATGTAGTTCATATGGTGCTGTTACAGTGGGACTGGAAGAACTGGGGTCTCCAGCTGAAGAGTGATCAGACTAGATCTGGGCAAAACGTTTCATGAGGTTTTGTAAAAAGTTGGGAAATACCCTGAAAAATATTCAAAAAGCCATCTGTGGGGGGAAAAAAAAAGTTGAATGAGAAATAACAAAAATAAAACAAAACATTAAAAACAGATTCAGCAGTTCCAGGAAGAAACATTTCAGGTTAACATATGAGTCACAGATAACCTTCCCAAAGCCACTCAGATGCCTATGCACTCTCTGGCGCATCAGTCACCATGTTCTTCCACTAACCGCATTCCCTGGGTTTAAGTCTATCCTTTAACTTTCTAAGGAGGGACTTAATTCAGACTCCTATCTTTTTGCAGACCTATGATATACATACGCAGCATCTCCTCTCAGCTTCTATGAGATGATCCCTCAGGCTCCTCTAAATGCAGTCCTTTGATTCCAAATTTCCTCTGCTTTTATTAAAGATGTTCAGAACCGAAACAAAATGTTTTGGTTATCACAGTCTATTTATTCACTAGAAAAACCACTGCTTTCCAGTTAAGAGTTTTTATTTCTCAGAACTGTCTCTGAATCACAGAAATTGTTACTCACACAGCTCTAATGATCTGTCCAAGGAACTCCATAAACAAAATCAATGGGAAATAGGTGCTCAGCAGCTCTGGCACTTGACCGTCTAGTATTTAATATGCAGAATATGAGTAGTCAGCCACAGATGCCTCCAGATACCACAAAACAGTTGTGATTATATTTATTCAGAGTCATTTTACTCACAGTAAATTATATATATTATATATATATTTAATTCTACATTGTAGAAAAGGACAGAGCTCTCCTCTCATGAATATTTCCTTCATTCTTATAAAACAGTTGTCATTTCTACATATATATCTAGTTCACATATATGTATTATAATATTATATATATATATGCATTTAGATGTAACTAGATGGTTTGCTGTGTAATTTCTCAAGCATGAAAAAAAGATCTAAAACATCTAAAATGAGTCTTGTAGAAGTACACTTCAGAAAACCACAGAACTGCTTTTAAAATTTTATATATTTTTACTATTTTGAGGTGTTCATAGCTCACCAACAGTCTGTAGTACCTTGTAAGTCCTTCATTCCCACTGGGAAGATTTCCATAGGATTTGGCTGATGTATGGTGCATGCACATCCCGGTATTAAGAGAAACTCTAGATTTATCTTCCAGCCACTTAAGTGGCCTGACACATGGGGCTATACGATTCACTCATGCTCTCTTTATATTTTCAGATTCTCTAAATAGCACTTTGTGTATGTGTGTGCACAATGCTGAAGTTCAATGGCAAAACAGCTGTGTACTCTAGTAGCGTTCTTATTCATGACCATTAGCAAAATGAAATAGGTCAGGCAATAACAACAGGTATTGATCATTTATATTTACCGAAATTTTTAATGTAAAGTCTACTCTATGTATTTTTCTCCATGCTGCATCTGCTGCTTGCAGGCAAATGTTCCTCTGTGTACACTGTCATGAATTATCTGAGTATCAGCAAAAAGTCACTGCTCTTATGCATGTTTTAGATTTAACAGGGAGCTTTAAAAATTCAGAATTACTTTGATTGTAAACTCCATTCTGAAAAAGGGAACAGATAAACCACTGCACTGTGTTTACATCCATAGTACGCCTATTAGTATGGACTACACCACTACTTTATTCCTGTGCCTGTGAATAAAAAAAGATGCTTCTGATCTTGTAGATGGCTCAGAATAGAAATGAAATAAAGCCTCCATTTTATCCCAGAGTTTGATAATTTTCAGAAGATGAAAACAAATTCATATTCTGTGAATATTTCTCAATGCATGCATCCTTTTATTATTTATTGAAACTGAAGCAAGCCTGTTGTCCTGGAATGACCACACTTTTTTTCAAAAGGGAACTATCAAGTGCACAGAATTATTCAAATGAGGATTTACGATCCCACAACATGCTGCTGTAGTTATGGACATGAATAGGAGTCCTGAAACCAAATCTAAGTTTAGATTCAAACTCACTACTGAATATGGGATTAGGTTTACTCTCCAATTCTACATTCCCTTACATTTTTTACAAGACCGTGAACTGAATTCTGAAAGATAGCACTGGAACAAATCAGATATGCCTGTCCTGCTCCAGCCTGTGTTAGATACCTATGCGAGTATTTCAGTTTTGGAGAGAGGCAAAACAGTCACTTGGATCCACTCCTGTTTATCTTACTTGTCCATTTTTGCAGGACATTTCACTGAAGGAGCCAGCAATACATCCATTTCACAAGAAAAGACAGTTTTACGGCCTTTCATCAGCTACATTCTAAGACAAACTTCTGCAATCCTTGCTTTATGGCCTTAACACACTGCATTTTGTTTTCGCTTCCAACAATCTTTCATCACAAACAAAAAAATGATGCCAACAAGGGGCAAATTATAAAGGAGGCTGCTGGTAATTCACAAAGGTGGATGAGATGAGCTGGAAGTCTGTTTTCTGAGAACAGAGGTTACAGGCAGTGAATGCCCTGAGGACTTCTGTGGCAACAGAAAGGCCTCTATCTCCCATTAGTTCATCAATTTCTAATACTCTTTACAAAATCTGGAAACAAGAAAACCCACAAAGGATTTTGGCAGTCTTTCAAAAACTAAACTTTAATGCTAGAGTGCTGAATGCTAGAAAACATCATTTTTCTACTTACACTGTGCGTCTTGCTGACACCCAAACAGTAAACCAAGTTGCTGTTGCATGTGCACAAAACTTTGTACTTCACCAAAAGAATCCTTTTCTGCATGTGATCCCGCAATGACTGAGGAGTCCACTCTATGTCTTAATAACCACTCCCTATCAGTTATTGACTATGCTCCCTCTGTACAGAGGCAAAGGATTTGCTATCATGCAATATGGTGAGATTGGAAGGAAAGAGACAACCACCCAAATTACTGATGGACTAAGAAACTTTCAGCAGGTAACTATCAATTATTTCTATGATGGGGTCGAAGCTAACAGAAAAAGGCCAATAAAAGCAATGTCAGACAGACTTCAGCCATGTGAATCCATGCAGTTTGTGACTTCAACGGTTGTATCTTTACTTGGTTCACTATCCCCCTGTTACCAGAAGATCTACACTCACAACACCCAGGCAGATGTAGACTACTGCAAGGCTGTGCTACAACCCATGGAAGTACCTCATTCCTGCTATGATACACCTTTGTGTCTGCAGAATCTAATTCAAAATTAAAGTAAATCTCATTTACTTTAGTGGGAATAGATTCCCATACTTGCACAAAGAACTGCAGTGTCCTTGGCATCAGACTAATGTGTTGAATACCCTCTTTTGCTGAGGACTTTCAGATAAATTTGGTAGGCCACATATATTAACAGAACTACAGTATTAAAAAATACCACCACCTTCATCCTGCTAAGTCAGAATCCACAGTCCATAATGAGCTGAATTACAAGCTATGACCACTGACGGGGCCATATGCTTCCCACCCTTGTAGCAGACTGTGAATCATCCAGCACAGTCGAGATCATGGTTTTGAAGTAACCAACACAAACAAGAGCCCGTGCCCATAACTAATCAACACAATAAGCATCAGCAGGAAAATTGCAACCCTAAACAATTCCTTGTTAATTAGGAAGGGCTTCCATGAAATGTCTCCAGTGGTCACTTAAGAAATTGGCACAAATAAAGCAATGAGAGGAAGGGTGAAATTACAATGCTGTTATGACATTACGGTAAGGACACTGCGTTGCTGCATGTTCCCGTAAGCATTGCTAAGCAGTGTGTGTAATATAGCTAGTTTAGCTCACCTTGAACATCTAAAAAACTTATTTGGTTTTAAGAATGTCTTTCTGTACACATGGAACTGCCTAACAAGGCAACATTAACGCTTCATACTCATTCTAGTTTGCTGGATTTTTTTTCCAATTTATGTGATTTGGCCTGCAATAAAATAAAACCATAAAAATTATGAATTTCAAGTGCAGAAGAAATTCAGGCTCTTGCAGCTGTTCAGGGAATATGATGCTTCTGCCAGTTTTGATGATGAAAGCAAGAATATCTGCAGGCTGCCTTCAATTTGGAGGCTTAGTTAACTTGGCAGAAGTTTGTTTTGTTTCAGACAAAATCCTTCAAAGCTCAGTGATCTAAAATTTCTCACCACCTCTACTTACAAGTAGAGAAACACAGAAAAACCTATCCTTTCTCCTACAAGCACTGAAGGATGTAACATCAGTTATGAGCCTTCCAAATGAAAAAAAAAAAGTCTAGCATGTTAAGCAGTAAATTCAGACAGTCATTTGGTCATAAGTAATCGGTCTGCCGTAGAGTTTTGATCGTCTTGGCCACATGAAATCAGAGTTGCTGTAGTTAAAGAGTAGCTAGTAATTCTGAAGGTAGGACCACAGTTTGCTAACAGTTAACAGTTTAAGAAAAAAAAAAAAGATACTAGAAGATAACAGTTTTTTCTTTTTTTCTCCTATTTTATGTTTGATAGTACACATATCTAAAGTTCATCCACGAGCATTTAATAATCAAACATAATTTTATTCTAGAGTCTGTTTTACTGTTAGAAATCAAGAATCATTGAGTTTTGATTATTAGTTTAAGGTAGTGGGCCTTACTGTTCACATCCTTCCAGTGCTAAAAATGAAACAGCCGTAAAAATTTTCTTTGTCAAACAACACAAAACACCTTAAGAATATAACCAATATTCTCAATACAATAGCAACATTTCTTTCACAAGATTCTCTACAGCTCCAAAAATGCATTCTTGCAGCAAAAGAATAACTCTCTCTTTCCCCCATATTTCTACTTCCTCATACTCAGTAAGCCAAAGTCTATTCCAGTGGCACTTCTATGAAACAAATTCCAAAAATATGTAGGCAATGACATAAACTGAGCTAACCATCACAACTTTTAGCAGCTTATAATCTGTACCACAACGGATTGTTCATTAACACGCCTTAAAATTGACGGCTCTGTCCTCTTTCCACTCTGTTGTCCATTCTCAAATTTTATTTTCTTTGACTACACAGTATTCCCAAGTCTTTAGCATCCTAATAACTGTAATCCTGTCCCATTAGCATCAGTGGAGAACTGCTTATTTATGCCAGTCCTGGTCCTTTATTTCTGTCAGGTTAAATAATTCTCATTTGGAGTTTCATCTTTGTCTCTTCAATCCCTCTTATTTTAAAGCAATATTTTTCATAGTCTTTTGTCAACTCAAGGTAAAGGAATAAAGGTTTGATTTTCAAGCTGAAAAGTCATTTTGTATTTTTCTTCACTACATTCAGAACCAGTCTTGAAAAAATAAAGCAGTATTTTTTTCTTTACTCCCATTAAAGCAACACATTTGCTTCAATAGTTTACTTTGCCTTTATATTTTCCACACAGAAATAGTTCACCCATGCCTATTTTTGGCTAGAAGGGCCAAGTGGATTTTCATAGGATGAGGGTTAGGAAGGAGATGGGCAATGGTTCCCCTAAAGAGCAGATTATATCATCCATAGTTTTTGGATTTCCTGCACCAGAAGTAGTAACCCAGAGCACCTGAAGATTAGCCTGTCCTCATAGCCTGGGTGCAGCACACAGTGGCTATTTTGCCACTGATGTGAAAGCTTACACTTGGATGCATCACTGATGTGGGAGCTTATACTTCGACACATCTTACCACATAGCAAGTTTTCATCTGAAGTCTAATCCTGTAATCTCTTCTTATTTTATGCCTTGTATAGAGATTATGGCTAAAAAAAGGACCCAGGGAATTAAATTCATCTTTCAAAGCAATATGATATGCTTCATTTGCAATAGAGTTAGTATTATTGTTACTCATCACACTGAAATGGGCATGACAGGCAGTGCCCCAGTGGCCTGGGCTGTGTTGTATCAAGCCCTGTATCCTCATCATTCCTGGCCCTCACTCCGCATATTCAGTTCATTTGTAAAAGAGAACACCCACAGTGGGTGAAAAGGGAGCACACAAGGTAGGGGCAACAGAAAGTAATATTTATTTCACTAAATCAGAGGATCAAGCCTTTCAAAATATGCATACACTGTATCAAATTTCACATTAACAAAAAAAGATAACCCCAGAATTCTGGAGGGTGTTCCATCACTGGAACTCACCTCAGTCTCAGATTACACTACAAGAATAAACTTTTTTTTGTGCTGAAGAAAGCCTCTCGCATTCTATTACTGATGCGTTTGTGAAAAGAAAAGGGAGGGCAGAGAAAAGAAAGGAAGAGAGAGAAACTTTATGATTGCATTAGTCCACAATGAGTGGTAATGGATTTTAAAGACAGCAAAACATGTCTCTCATTTGCTGATTCCTCTCAGCCACAGAAGTGCTGCAAAACCTATTCCTGATACTTCATACGGCTTTGTTCAATCCTTGTGCTTTGTACTAAAGTGGAAAATTGAATAAAATGCCATTTAAAAAATTATTGCTATGATGTGAAACGGAATGAGTAACACCATAATAGACCATGACATAATACATTTCTCTTAGCGAGAGGATACAAGCTCTCCAGCGAGAGTAAATGAATTATCCATGTCTCAGTATTTTAACTCACAGGAAATGAAGCAAGTGGCCAGGTGCATTCCACCTGAGACCGGCAGATATTACACAGAATCACAGAATTGTAGGGGTTGGAAGGGACCTCTGGAGATCATCTAGTCCAACCCCCATATCCCCATATTCAAAGGGATTAAGCCATCAGCAGGAATGATAAAGCTAATGGTGGATTTTGAGACTTTGAGGATTCGAATCCAGACAAGATACAAAATAAGGAGCAAATTTTCTCTATACTGATTTAAAACAGCATCCTTAAGGTTCATGAGGGTTCCACACAGGGTCATGGGCCCGACAGTAGTTCAGCTGTGTACACGAACATCAGAACTACAAATTTAAAAGAACCACGTATTGCAAAAGTTTGGCAATGCCAGAAGTGTGCCAGTACATCACACTTCCAGATAAAGGCCCAGGGACTTAGTGTATACTCAAACATTTCCTGTGGTGGAAGGCAAACTTTAAACAGCGTCTGCAACATCCAGTCCATCTTCCTTCAATAAACGCAGATTAACTGCCTATTCCTTTCTCCAGTCTGACTTCTAGAGCATAAGCAACACCTCTCCAATACCCAGAACTCCTCCTAAATCATAGTCTCTTCTGCTAGTTTCACAATTCAAGCTTAAGGGAACAAAAAATGACAGCTTTGCCCAAATCTGAAGAATAGCAAAAATGATTAGAAACAGTACTAAACCAATAATAACTAGCTGCTGAACAACACATTGGTACATCTTATTACAATACTTTTCAAGATTACTTACTTTCCCTTTTGCCTAGTGCTTAACAAGTTGTAACAGACTAGTGTTATCTGAAGGACCACTTCACTGGACCAAGGACTTTTGTTCGCCTTGTCTCCTTTGTTTGTCTGCATTCATCAAAAATCTCAATCACAATATTGCAAAATGTAGAGTCTGCTCTGCAGCCCAGCATCTATCACTGGAAGGAAGCTTTCCCCAACATATATACAAAATGTTCCCTCTTGTTCTAATTCTGCATGATGTAATAGAAATAATCCTGTGCTATCCTAACAGTTGCTTAATCAAATTAACCTCCTCCTGCCTTCTGGGTTTGTAGCTCCACAGTTCCCTGGCCATTTTCTGGAAGTGCAGCTCCTGGGCTGCTACGTTGCTTTTGGAGCATTACCTGTTGAAAAAGCAACCCTTCTGACTTCTTCCATGTGAGCACCCCTCCCAGAGAGAAGCCCTCTGGCTGTACCCTGCTCAGCCCTGCTTTGTGCCTCTGGAGCTTCCTGGACAGAAGTGACTCTGATCTTCCAAAGGCAGATTTAATTAGCACCACATGAACGTCCTTTATGCTAAAATGCTGTAGGCCTAGTGATGTATTATCTTGCTGAAGGGGAAAAAGAGAGATGATTTGAGTTTTTTTCCTTCCCAAAGGTGAACATTTTCTATGGATGAAACCTATTCTATCCCCTTTTTCAAACGGAGGCGGAGTACAGCCTCCCTGTCATTCCAGGCCAGTATGGAAATGTCAAGTCTGACTGTCTGATTATTTGTCCAGATTTCATTTCATAATAAGCCAAAATGCAGTAACTTTTCTCTTTTTTAATTATATGGTGTCTTTAAGAGAGACTGTGCAGACCAGTTTTTTTTTTATATTTAATATTTCAAAGGTTTCTGGAATAAAGGCTAAAACACGCCTGGCTGCTTCCAAGACTACCACTCTCCACTAGAAAACAAAGCACACTATTATCTAGCATTAAGGATTACAATTAGGAAGGAAAAAAAAGCTCATTTAAAACATCAGGTTAGGAAGGAGTAGACAACCACTACATATTGGCCTTATAACACTTATCCCCTCCCAAGCGTGGCTGTGTTCTGTAATACGTTTTTCTTCATATGTTAGGATTTCTATGTTGTGACTGACTTCACTCTGAGCTCATGGGGACCAGGCTACAGCATGACCTGTCACACAGCAATACAACAGCAGAAGCAAATGAGTTTTGCAAATTGGGATAGCTGTTAGTATCTGATAAGGGAGAGCAGTGTTCAATGTTCAGCACATCACACTTCTTGTCTGGCCATAAATTGGGTTTGCTCACACATCATTTCTGAGCGAAGATGGAAAATACAGCTTTTAGGTTCTCCTTTGTTATTAGACAAACCATCAGAGTAACATGACAATAACTGCTGCAGCCCAGTGTTTGATTCAGACACACGTGGCTGTGTTTGTACAGGTGAGCTGCACAATGCCAGGGTTTGTTCTCTGGCACTGAGGCCTGCTAGCAGAGGCCAGCTTGGGCCCACACCACCAGAGCGACTCAGGGATGTGAGTTCTTGGGCACTGTCAGGTGTTATTTCCAAAAGCACTTTTTCTCTAGAGCCAGATCTGTACCACGTTCTAGAGATTTACCAGCACAGGCAACCATGAATATTACCAAGAACACTTTCATAATGCAGTGCAGCAGCAGCTCAAGTAATGTGACTGATAGAGACAGGATTTGGCTCAAGACTCCAATAAGGCTGTGGGTACAACACAGCCAATTTCCTCTTCCAAGATGATGAGATCCTTCTGCAGTACTTCCGATTTAATCTTCAGAAGTAAGGAAATGCAGAGGTAACATTCATATCCCTTGAGGCTCTCAGACACTTTCTACTTTTCAGGGCAGGTGTGACAGGACTTGAGGAAACATATTGCTCCTTCTTTTGTTTGGCGAGCAGCAAGTGGCACAAGTTCTTTTTTTCAATTTGTACAGCAAGGGGAAAGGCACCATACCACAGCACACGTACAGCTCAGTAAACTGAGAAAGGAGTATGTGAAAATTAATACGAATATGAGAAACAGTACTAAGCAAGGGGAGTTCCCTTAGAATAGGCTATTTGGATGCTGTTCTCTTACGTTCACAGGGAATATAAGGCAGTTTTTAATACTATCTCTGATAGCAACAGCCTCTCATTTACACTTTGGGAAATCAATAAAAACATAATGACATAGCATTTGCTGTATTCAATAGTACATTACTGTGAAGCAAGAACAGCTCTGAGGGCTCTGTCTTGCCTCGTCTTCCTTTTGCTGCAGCAATGGTCTTACTAAGATTATCTTTAAATCATCTTAATAGCTTAAGGGACAGAATATCTCATATCTAAGTATGTAATGTGGTAGACACAGAATACATTTTATCACTAATAAGCAATACTGTTTGACCAGCACACTTAAAAGTATGAGAAACTCAATACAGTGCTTTCTCTGCTTGAATGGAACACCTGCATAGAGGACAATTAGTGGAGTTCACCTAAAACATACTCGTATTTGTTTACTTTGTCTTCCTTTATATTCCCTTTCAAGCCCAAGAGTATATGCAATAGCAGTAAACAAACTCCTTAACGACAACAATTCAAATGCAGAACATTTAAAATGACCTTATTCTCCTTACAGATTTTCTCTCTTCTCACTTGAAGAAATTGTGCAAAATGTCTCCTCCAGCAGCTGTGAGCAGAACACCAGTCTTCTTCAAAGAGAGTCTGATTTTGTCTGCCTGAGGCTGAAAGAGCAGTATTTTTAACCCGTCCTCCTCTTCTTGCTACGAAGCGGATTCCAGATGAAGCTGGCACTTTGTTGGCTTGCCATCTGAACTAGCCCTTCTGATATTATTTATAGAAGGCCACTTTTACATGGTCTTGCTGATATTCCCATCCATCTTGCTGCAGTCCTTGACTCAGGGACTGCCAGTGGACTGTCACAGCCATGACACTTGGCAGGCCAGGTCCTGGATTGGTATAAACCAGCACTATTCTTACTTGCAGCTGCTAAGGATTTCACTTGACATTTTCACTACGACTTTATTCATGCCCCAGATAATCTGTCTCACTTTCGTGGTTTTACTTGCATGTTTAGCAAATATGCTTAAACACTTAACTTGCTTCTAATGAAATACTACAACTGAAGTGTCCTTCAGTGCTCCGAAGCACTGAAATATCTGAATGGTATATTAATGAAATTATTATTTTAAATGAATATAATCATTATTAACTAACTGGGAATTTTAATGTAGATAGGCAATTCTTTATGAGATTTTATCACTAGTAAAAGCTATCATTTTTATTACACAGAAGTAAGTTTGTAGGCAAAAGCACTGTGAATTGTTATTTATGCTATGCTGCTAATTGACAGATACTAGTTAACAATTATTTGGTGAAAGGCTATTATCCATTCCAGTAAAATTAAAGAAATATTTATTTCCTATTCAAGTTTTTATTCTAACTTTACATGAGAGATCTACAATACACAAACTAATTGCAGTTGAAAGATTTTGCCCCAGGAAAGATCATATTCACCATTCTTTGGTCTATGCTACTGTTCTGGTGTTTTGAACCAAGCAGCAGCGTAATTTGAAATATTAAATGCAACTGTCAGCTGTAATCTGCCATGGCAGCTGCTAGCCCACAGAAATGCCCAGGGCTGCTTGAGCTCTACCTCAGTAGAATTTGCTCATATTGCAAACTACTGCAAAGCTTCCTTTTCCCTAGACTGCCGTACAGAATTTTTGGATATATTCTTAGGCATTCTCTGCTTGCTGCCCAGCCAGCCAAGGAAGTGACCTACAGTGGATGGAATCTAAACTGACATCTTCAACCAAAGAAATTTAAAGCTCAATTCTCTATCTACAAAAGTTTCCTGTTGTACCAAACATTTGCCAATCAATTTAACTGAAGGAGTGCTAAGTGTACTCAGTAGACAGAGAATATTCTACTTCTATTTTGCAATCTGCTCTTCCATTCGTGCAGTTCTTTGAATGAAATACCCACCAGAAACAATGAACAAAACATGTGTCTAATGTCATGGTGAGAAATGTCTCCACACAAGCAAGTTTCCAGTGCATTACCTCTCCAATTGGACTGCCTGACCCTGTAGCAAAATGTGCTAAAGTTACTTGAGCATGAATTTTGAAATAGAGAGCAAACAAAAGAAAACAAGTGACAGAATTAATTCACTGCATCAACCTGCAGTAAAATAAGCATTAGGGTAGGTCCTTCTCTTTGACAGAGGATTCTCTTTTCTGTTCTTTACAGTGCTAAACCTATAATGGCAGCAATACTGCATAGTCTCTTACTGTGCTTGATTTCTACCCAGAAAGAGCTTTATAGTCATAGTGTAACAAATAGTTCATTTTTCCCTATCCACTGTTAGGCTGACAAGTGCACTGAGAAGTTCCAGCAGTGGTAACCTCTGTATTGGCTGACTGAGATCATAGGCTCAGTTCCCAGATCTGTAAACAAAACAGTAATATCATCTCTCATCTTCACTTAATGAAAAAATCCCAGAACTGAGTTATCCACTGCAGCACTGTTGACTAAAAAGTGAAGAATTCGTTCTTGTATAATTAAATAAATTATTTTACCTGAAAATACATAAATGGGTCACAGAATGCTCTTCATAGCAGAAATGTGACAAGAACTTGCATCAGTCATTGCATTTTCTTCCATGACTTTTAACATTCACAGACTGGCATAACTATGATTTCTTTCTCAATAAACTTCTGGAATTCTCAGAGAATTATGATTTGGAAGATACAAGAGGATGGGGAAGTATACAAATTTGAGATCAACTTCTTGTGAAACATAGACATGATACACCTTACAGAACCTTTTAAGCCAGGAGAAGTACAGCACTTTATCTTTGGGGCAGCAGCCATGAAGCAATACAACTGGGATGAATGGCAAGAGGGATAGGCACGGTCTGCACACCCCTCACAGAAATTTACCCCTCCAACTATTCTTGCACTTGCCAAAGAGCATTAGGACTACAACCAGTTGTTTTCTCCATTTGAGTCCTATCTGATGTCTACAACAGAACTTATGAGGGTAGCAGGGACCTCTGGGTCCATCTGGTCCAACTCCTGCTTAACTGGACCCCCCAGAGCAGCACATCCACGTGGCTTCTGAAGATCACCAAGGAGGAGACCTCTCAGCTACTAGTTTAATATTTTATCCATGAGTATAAGCAGATCAGCCTGCTCTGAAGCAAAGCTTAGTATTTTAGACACAGTAAAATCATTTTCATTGTGCTAAGGGAGTACAGTTATATATAACATGATCACCAATATAAATGTTACTGAGTCCATCAAGAAAGACCATAATGCCTGCGCTTCCAGTCCTTCCCCCTGCAAGGAAAGTTTCAGCTACTTGTCCCTCCCAACATCTCTGCTGGCAGCTGTACGACAGCACTGTTGTGTGCACATGTTCACAAGGGATCGAGGCTGCTCAGCGCTTTGCAAGACTGAGCCCATATATTTCTGAAGTAACACAAAGGTATTTTTTACTTGATCCAGTCCTACACTGGAAGAAGTTAAACCTAGCTGCTTCTTACCATCATTTGCCCCATGGTTTTGGAGAATTCCTTAGTTCACTTCAAGAAAAACCAGCTGGGTTAGTTTTGATCAATAAAGAAGTGTTTTACCTCACTGAGGTGACTTCGCTTTAAAGGACTGCTCACATAATCGGCTCTGCTATGGAACAGTATATGCAGCATACAACATCACTGTATGACCGACAATGTTGCCAACAATGACCACGTGGGGATCAGTAAACACTTCTGCCAGCACTTCTGAATTTAGAAGAGAATGGGGTTTTATGGCCTTACAGCCATTGCTGTTTGCTTACTTAACAACTGCCAGTCCAACAGCTTTGTTTCTATCAACATTAAATTGTAACAACAATATTAAAATATGTTGTTAACAAGTACTGTACATAACCCTGTATTTCTCACTGTAAGAGAAGGCAGCTTCCAGCAATCCACCACAAAGTACTGGCAGGATTACCAAACGTGTGTCCAGTTTTCAACTTCACAGTCTTATTCAAGAGGTGGGCATGCCAAGTATCACACAGTTCCTATATCTGGGCCAAGACGAATATAATCATAATGAAGGGGAGCGTTAAAGACATTGTTACATTACACTCCACTCTGCCAGTAATTTAAACAGATTTTTGGAAGCTAACACAGTTTTGGAGGTTTTCACATTAAAAGTAGCATGCAAATATATGCTCTTGGTCTCAATATGGAAATCAAACACATGATTTCAACACTATACAAGGAATCTATGCAAACATTTATGTAAAATCTTGTGTGCCATTCAAAAGTCAAAAACGTCCTTATTTTGTCCACTTATTCACAGCAATGATTTGGCAACTGTGCATATTATAAAATGGCATTAAGCTATTTACCCTTAAATGCTTAAGCTAATGGTCAATGCTGGTACAACAGACAGCACCAAACTGGCCACAAAAAAATCCACAAGGAAAGTTTTGAAAGGGTCTTCACCATCAGAACAGACATTTTCTGGAGCAGGCTCCCAGTGAGGTTGGTGGAAGAAAGAAAACAACCAAGGTATTGCATTAACAGTTTGTGGCACTCAGTGACCTCAACACTTCTCTCATCTTGCTACTGAGTCACAAGTCACTTGGAGGTTGGTTCTTGGATCATATACTTTTTGAAAATGAGACCCTTGAGTTTATAAAAGTTCCAAATATATCAACATGTCATTTTAGCACTCTATCCCAAAGTTTCCCATCAGGTTCTTCTGAACTTTCTTATTACTCTTCATCCCTTCTCATCTCTTCTCATTGTGATCAAGGAGAAACACTGTCCCATCATGGAACTTAGTCATCTATACCAATTAGAGCATCCTGGTCTTCTCTTTACTACAACTGAAATCTCTTCCTAACTTCTCAGCGGTAATTCTTCAACTCATTTAATAAAGACAGGTTTGGTTAAAGGCTTTACTGAAGTTTCTCAGTGTACAGCAGAAATTGTGGTCCTAAGCACTTCCACACAAGGCCTTAGCTTCACACACATTTTCATTTCATACATAAGTACACGTTACATAAATGATTTGGCTTCTAACCAAATCCACAATTTTAAGTATTTTGAAACAGTTACAAACTACCCTGGACATTTTTAGATTACATACCTGAAAACTTCCTGCCTTCGCTCATGTTTCCACTCAGGAAAGCAGCAGTTCTGCCATATTTCTAAATAAATTCTGTAATAAACACTGCTGCTCCGCCTCCCTCCACCCCCAGTAACATAATTTAATAGCAGGGCAATCACACTTGACTTGATTCACCTCCAGAATTTCTAGTTGTAATTCATTTAACATAAAACATCCTGACAGAAATGTGGAAGGGATCCCAACATCTGCAATCTAACACACTATAAAGCAAGACAGTCTGCTGTATCTTCATGAAATAGGAAAATGTAGCCTAGTTCTAAAAATAATACAGTTCTGTGCTCCAGAATTCCTTATACTCAAATAAAAATTGACACAAAAATTGAATTCAAAAAGTTGATTTATTTCCATGGAACACTTATGCTTACAGGACTAAAATTTTTACTTATCTTTCTTTGTATTAAACATAGAGGGGAAAAAAAAAAAAAAGGAGATTTTCTCTTTTCAATCAGAAGTCAAATATAGCCGAAACAACCATAAACAGTAGAAAAAATCCCACAACATGTGTTCAGTCCTTGCAGGATTACTTTCTAAAAGCAGTAAGTAATTTTAATTAAAAAAATACAATGTAGAGAGATTTCAATTTGAAGGAGGCTTGCATAAAGGCATAAGGATACATCTAATGTCATTCTACAATCCCCAATTTCACAGTCACCTTTATTTTTATTCTCTTCAAGATAACTACTTTTTTCTATTTCTGAGGCCATAAATAGGTATCTACTATCCGTTCTTAGTGCTTTGTTTTTGTTGTTTTTTTTTTTTTGTTTTTAAATCTACTTCCTCCTGTTTGAAAGCTTGTTCTTCTAGCATCCACTCTGGGACACCCCGCAATGAAGCTGAACTTACCAGTACAACTAACACCCCTACTTTATGTCCCAGATTTTCTCTAAATCTCTGCTTTCTCTTTGTCTTCACTGATACGTACAACTCCCCCATTATTGCAAGAACTATTTTCTAAGCCAATGTCAGTCTCAAGATTGGACAAACAAGTACCCATAATAATGCTTCACAGACATGAATGACAGCCTTGGCTGTCACCAAGCTCTGGTTAGGCTTACCACTTTGGTCATTAAACCTAACATCCCTGACAGCAGGAGAGAGATTTGTATACTTTTCAACTTTGACTTGATAAGTATCGAACACTTAGTTTTGGCTGGGGCCACCAAATCCTAAAGGAACTAGCAATGCAATCATGACCCATTTTTCAGCACTGTATCATATTTCTTTACTATTTGAGGAAGTCTGTGGGACCGTTGTCTCTTGTAGCCATTCTCTTCCAGCAGAAAATGGAAGTAATGTTAGAAACCTCATCATGGTCATGCAGAAGCTTTATGAGTGGAAAAAAGATTAATAACACCTAATTATTATTCAAGCTGTCATTTTGAGGAATACACGTACCTTTCCTTCAAATTGTTTGTTTCTTAATCCACATCATGCATCACTTTGTTGGTGCATATCTTCAGTGTGTGAGTAAACAGATGTGTAGGAGTGAAAACAATATTGCATAGAAAGAATGTCAAGACCAGGAAGAATAGAAGCACTGGAGAACGGAGCATTTAGCAACCTCAGCTAATGAGCATGTGTTCTCATACATGGGAAAGAAGATGGGAAAGGGATAGAGTCTTTCTGGTATCACTTAGAGCAGCTAGGAGTTAAAATCTCAGAAAAAGTGAAAATCTCATGCACCTCTACAGCTGTCTGCTGGACAAGCAGCTATCAGCATCAGAAACCAGTTAGACAGCCTGGCAAGCATACAAGGACTGTTTAACAACTGAGATTGACTTACTGTTTGTGGTAGGTAAACCTGTCCTGTCTCTCATGACAGAAGGCTGGACAACACATCTTTCATGTGGATGTAGTACAAATACAAAACAATTCATGTCAACCTCTATCTAACACACCGAAAGTTTGGTCAGCTCATTGATTCACAAATATTTTCAGAATTAATTCAAGACTTAAATAAAGTGACCACATTTTGTCCACCAACCTTTCATTTACTCTGGAAAACCAATCCCTAGTTTGATGTATTTTGGCAATTTTAGGTCAAACCCAAAAGAGCAAGATTGAGTTTTGCTGGCCTAGCGGTGTGTTTGAGCTTCCCTGGTTCCTGCCTAGACAGTATGCAGTCCCAGTCCCTATGTTCATTTACTTACTTCCACAACTATTTGCAGGAATTAAATTCAATCTACATCATAAGTAATAATTTATTGTTTGACAGCTACTGTACACTAAGTACTTAATCTCATTAAATTGAAACACAAGTGCCCAAATTGTTATACTCTGCCCTGTCAATATGTGAATTTCAACTTTTACAGTGCAAACAAATTTCATATTCTATTGTGATGATCATATCACTAATTGTCTGATACTGTAATTTTGTATATGTTCAATATTTACAAGTCTCCTTTTTTTTTTTTTAATCATGCCAATACAAGAAAGACTCAAACCCTTGGTTTCCTATCTAGAACCAGGTAGCAAATGGGCTAACATGAATTTTAACAACACATTTCATAAAATGATTTCTTTTATAACACAGTAAAAAAAGTGTCACATGCAAACATACATGTATACGTAATCTTGACTGTGTCTACAGCCACCACAGTGCTGTATGTTTTATGTGTAGTGTGTATTTATGAACTTGTCTATATCAAATAAACACACAATTAAGCAATTTCTCAGCATGTACCGAAGATACACTCCAGGTAAAATTCAGTCAAAGGAAGGAAGGAATAAATGTATTGAAAACAACAGGTTGGTACCTTTAGCTTCACACATTTACTGTAATTAATTTCTAATGGCACATCAGAGCATAGAATAATAGAAAAAGAAAAAAACAAAACAAAACAAAACAACACATTTAGCACTTACATAGGCAAATCAATACCGAGTCTAACTCCAGGGTTATCATGCAGGGAATTCATTCATGACCACAGAAATAACAAGAATTCATAGACCACACACACAAATATGTATATTTCATAGTATATTTTTGGAACTTACACTCTTTTGTGAAGTCTCTCCTTTAGAATAGGAAGCCAAATTATGAAGGTCCCTCCAACTTCATTGGGATTTAATGTTGAACGAGGTCTTTCATTTGATTGATTTTAAAATGAAGTAATTTCCACTCTAATAACTCTCACTGAGAAAAATTTCTTTGTACATTTTATACAAAATTACGTTATTTCTAAAATGACTATTTCCATTTACAAACCAAGCTTCCTTCAAATTTAGAATAACCTGAGGGATCTCCTGCACATCAGGATAGTAGTATCAATACTGACTCACTTTCAGTATCTAAACATTTAGAAAAGCTAGTTAGGAGATGAGGTATTCAAAAAGGGTTGTGTGGCAAAGGACTCAGCATGGGATGCGCAGATGAGTAGACATGAAGGCAGCTTTTGGACGTGCTGTGTGGCATGCCTCCATCCCAACAGAGCCTCTGAGCCTTGCAGCAGTTACAAGATTGTTCCCTGAGACAGCGGTTGAAACAGGCTTTGCAGGCCTGACATGCATCACCTACAGCAGTCTCATGGCTTTGCTTGTCCTGCTGTCCCTCAGCCAGTGGTGAGGACAGACAATTTTTCCGCTCCTCTGAAGAATAACCTAGCTCTTCAATCCCTCAGGCAGCTTCGGTGTATTGATTTCCCTCAAGTGTAGCAGGAAAACTGCCCACTTAGCAGTAAGTAAAACTCTGTTAGCATGACTAACTGGAGCACTCGAGCTGGACTCTGAGGAGGCACTTCCCTACATCTGCCCTTTTCCAGTGGTCTTATTGGGTTCCCTCTGCTTGTGATGCTGGGGACAAGGACCATTCAGCTGGGCCAGAACAGCCATTCTTAACATCTTACTGTAACCACGAAGCTTGGCTAAATGTTTTCCAAGGTTGTATTTGTACTTGAAGAGAATTGCTAAGAACTATAGAAATATACTGTGTGTGAATACCTGACTGAGTAACACGGCTCACAGCAATTTAATCGCTGGCATTTGTCAGCTGGTTTAACCTGAGGAATGACAGCTGAAACAAGCCTATGGGAAGACAATAATGAATTTTGGGAATTTTCATTTTTACTGTGACTGACACAAGGAGCATGGTGAGTGGATGTTTCTTGCCAAAGCTCACCTTGAGTCAGACTGTGCTTTGTTTCTAGTGCAGAACAACCAGATGATTGTGATTGTTGCTGGCCAGGACAATTCAGGGGCAATAAAAAGCCCAAGTTAATTTCCCAGTGCAATCAGTTTAAATGCCATCATGATAGCATGACAGAAAATGACAAACAAATGTGAATGCCATTCCCTTCCTCCCTTCATGTGCCTGTAGCTCCAGACAGGGCTGTCACAGAGCTGTGATCAAGGCAGCAACTGCTGTCACAGTGGCCACGCAGGGCAGGGCCACACATGGCATGCTGGGCTCAAAGCCATGGGACATGGGAACCAGCACCAGCACACACAGGGAGGGCTCCAGCTCTTTCCTTCTTCCTCTTCACCAGGCTGTGCTGGGCTGAGGGCAAAGCCCAACACTACTACCCCTGTCAAGCACTTCTGCTACCCTTCCCTTTCCAAGGCATCTCAGCACGCCTCCTTCCAACACAAAGAGCGGTGCCGCCGCTGTGTTTTTATCCCCACATCAGACACCACTCTTACCTCAGCCATCACCAGATCTCCTTGCTTCAGTTCCCCACAACTGTGCTCTATAACAGTGCCTTTTCCCCCTCCCCAGGACATGTGCCGCCCATGTCAGTCACTGCAGACCCAAAGCCTGCCCTTCCAATGCCCTTCTCACTTTGCCACAGTGCAATCCCCAAACAGCACTGTCAGACCACAAGTAGCTTCAGGTCACGCTGTGCTAAATGCTATACACATCGTGTGCTGCTCACAGAGACCACAGAAGGAAAACCGGCGCATGACAAGGGATGACTGAGAGAAAGCACAAAGGTGGCAGTGTGAGAGAACTGAGAGGAGAGGGACCCAGCCCTCATGTATATTTGGTTCTCTGTCAGCATAACAGTCTCAAAGCACACTTGCTATTGCTGTTTGTGCCCCTCCACTCTGTGCATTAGAAACGAGGAGCGCTAGCAACTTGCTTCTCACACAAAGGTAATCTATACTGGCTATATGATGAAAAAAAAAGTTCTGAAGTATAAAATGTTCATAGCCGTATTTCCCATGCAAAATTTGTAACAGTTATCCCACAACCTGTAAAGATAAAACATCTCTAAATAGCCAACTCCTTTAGGCTGCCTTCTAGATGTACGGCATCAGAGGTGTACACATGACTTTGACTGATACCAGCTCTGATTTTATTTATGCCTGGTCAGCTTCCTGAGGAACAAAAATGAATACAAACCAGATCCATAAAATGGGATTCTCTAGCCTACGGCCAATGCATTATGTCAATTCAGTTAAAACTGATTTCAGAAGGAGTGTGACAGAAATTTGGCTGCATCCACTAGAAGAAAGGTTGCAAATATTTCACCCAGCAGCAAGTCAAGAGTGAGAAGGTTATTGTGTAACCATACTTAGGACAAACACCATTTTCAGCACATAATGGAGTGGAAACAACACTCCAGCCAAATTAGCCCGCTTGACTCCGTACACCAAAGGGTGAAGCAATCAGAATTGCTTCCTCTTATCCAACATGGGTTTGCTCAGCCAAAAACCAAAGAGCAGTGCTGCGCATGTTGGTCACTCGGACACGCTGGGTGGACACACTGTACTGCCATCCCCTTGCACGTCGGCTGAATGTTGTGTGGACTCCGGCAGCACCTGCACAAAGAGGACTGCTGGGCTCTGCCAGCCGCCAGTCCCGTGTCCTGCAGCGGCAGCCCGCCTGGTGCGGGGAGCACTGCCAGCCCTGTGCCACGCTCACAGCAGTGGGACCTCTGCGTCCTGCCCTGCACCTCGCCTGTTAAATGCTGCTAACAAGGAATACTGAAACGTTCACTTAGACTGCTTTTGCCTATGGAGATGGACTGCCAAAACGCTAATACAATCAGACATAATTACCTAGCTGTTATCACAAAGAAATCATAATCTTCTTGGCAGAAATATTTTCCGGTCTGTCCCCACCTATTCAGAAAGGCACAAATCCCACCCGCGGAATGCCAGCCGGCTCTCCTCGGTTTTAAACTCCCCGACGCGGCAGCACGCCCAGCGGCACTTACTGATCTTCTCCTCGCCTCTCGAGAAGGGGAAGCAGCAGAGCTGCCCCATGGCAGCAGCCACGCAGCGCTCCCCGCTCCCCTCTGCCCGCCAAGAGCTCGGCTGGGCGCGGACCGAAGAGCGCTCCGCCGCCTCCCGCCCGCTCAGCTCCCGCTGCCGGCGGCCGCGGCACAGGGTGGGCGGAGGCTCCCTCGCCCCGTGCGTCCCTCCGCCCAGTGGCCCGCCCCCATCTCCTGCCTCCGCCCCCGGCCCGAGCCCGGGAGGGGGTAAGAAATAATCGCAGTGCTGCGGATGCCCACGTCTTGTAAAAGTTCGGCACATACTGCAAGCTCTACATTCATAGAAATTCTCTTCAGCCATGCAGTTCCCTCATCTGAGGAGGTGCTGTCAGCCCAATCAAGAGCAGAAAGAACGAACGTGACCCATATTCTGCTATGCAAGTGAATTAAACGTGAATACTACGGGGCATTTGTGAAGCCAGTCATCAAAGCACAGAGGCTATGTCTAAGAGCCAGCGGGTCCTTCCACGCTGTTCAGGATCAAAACAGGAACACATGCAATATTTTATGCAGAAAAATAAATCTTTTCCATTAGGAAAAGTTAAAAAAAAAATCAGAAGCATTTGAGTAATACAGCAAAAAATAGCATACATTTTTCATTTTTATGCGAGCACAATGTCCTATACATCCTGTCTACGCAGTATTTGAATGGAGAACTCAGGGCGCTGTCATCTTTTGGATGATGTTATACAAAGCAGCACATGAAGCGTAAGTTACTTAAAACGTGTAGCAACCAGTTCTCTTCAATTTCTTTCCAAGCAGTCCTGGCAATTCAGAGATGTTAGGTTGACAATATCAATTTTGGAACAGTCACAACCAGTGACAGATCTCTTTCATATATACAAACCATCTTTTAGCCAAACCTAACAAAGCACATAATCACAAATACAGATACAGAAAAGAAACAGAACAAAATCATAGAATCACCAAGGTTAGAAAAGACCTCCAAGATCATCTAGTCCAACTATCCAC
>JANHGO010003676.1:0-26569 GCA_024606505.1 Aquila spilogaster | reverse complement strand
ATCTACCTTAGTTACCTTCTCTGGAAGAGGTCTTCTCCAAAACCAGAGAATGCTGAGTGGCAGGGAATATGGAGAGGACTCTCCCATAAACATACATTCTGCCTCCAGCAGTCATTTTTCTGGTATTTGCAAGATGTGAGTACGAAAGCTTGGAAGGGAGATTAATATTAGCGTTAATCAAGTATTCCCATGCAAGAAATGTACTGTGCCAAAATGAGAATATCAGAACTGCAATGTTCATTTTATTAACTGATTTATAAAAACGCAATTAACAGCTGAATAGGGTACAGATCTCCTCTATTCTATAAATAAAGTTTTAATCTGCCTTCTTGCTTATCAAAAAAATTATGCTTTAAAATGTATAGGCCAGATGTGTTTTAATAGATATTCTCTGTGCATACAAGAAATGGCTGTATATCAACTGAAAGATTTTCAAAGCAACCTACCTAATACAGATGCCCAGTTAAACTTAATGAGAGTTCGTCTTCTGCTTAAGTATACAACTTCAACAATCTCAAAATATCCTAAGATTTCTTATACCTGGTTTTGCCTTGAAGCATTTTTCTTCTTTAAGTACATTTACCTGGCCCCCAGGTCATTCTATCAGCAGCATCTTCCATCCAGCCATCCAATCTCATGACAGAAGCTATCCCATGTGGTCTCTCCAGCCAACCACACAACCTGAACATAAACTCTGAATACTAAATATGCAAAGATCTCTTACTGCTGATAATCTGTGAAAGAATCAGAGGCTACCCCTTCATACCTGAGAGAGCAGGAAAGCATGAAAACCTTGCAGACATTAACTAAAAGAATAATGCTTTACTGCCCCTAACTTGGACTTTGGAGAGGTAGTTCGGGGCTTTTTATATCAAATGCTTTTGATGAGTTTAATGTTGTACTGAGAAAAAAAAGTAATGGGCCGCGGCGGCACGAGGTTCTGCCTGAGCTGCTGCGCTCCGTGCGCTTGGCCCTTCTGCCCGAGTCCTACCTGCGCAAACAAGTGGCCTGCGAGAAGCTGGTGACCAGCCACAAGCTGGGGGAGGAGATCGTGGCCGACGCGGTCCGCTGCAAAATGAAGATCCTGCAGAACGACGGCCTGGTGACGGGGTGCTGCGCCCGGCCCCGCAAGGTCAGCCAAGCCCTGCTGCTGCTCGGCGGCCAGACCTTCATGTGCGACAAGATCTATATGCTGGATCAGAAAACCCGCGAGATCATTCCCCGTGCCGACATCCCAAGCCCTCGCAAAGAGTGCAGCGCCTGCGCCATCGGCTGCAAAGTGTACATCACGGGTGGGAAGGGCTCCGAGAACGGCGCTTCCAGGGACGTCTGGGTGTACGACACGCTGCACGACGAGTGGGCCAAGGCCGCTCCCATGCTGGTGGCGCGGTTCGGCCACGGCTCCGCGGAACTGGACCACTGTCTGTACGTGGTGGGAGGGCACACGGCCGTGAGCGGGGCCTTCCCGGCCTCTCCCTCCGTCTCTCTCAAGCAAGTGGAACACTACGACCCCCAGCTGGACAAGTGGTCCTTGGTGGCCCCTCTCCGAGAAGGTGTAAGCAATGCTGCCGTGGTGGGGGCCAAGATGAAGCTGTTTGTTTTCGGCGGCACCAGCGCCAACCAGGAGAAGCTGCCCAAGGTGCAGTGCTTCGACCCCTGCCAGAACCGCTGGACGGTGCCGGGCAGCTGCCCGCAGCCCTGGAGGTACACGGCCGCGGCGGTGGTGGGCAACCACATCATCGTCATCGGGGGCGACACGGAGTTCTCCGCCAGCTCCGCTTACCGCTTCCACAGTGACACCTACCAGTGGTCCAAGTTTGGGGACGTGACCGCGAAGCGCATCAGCTGCCGCGCCGTTACGTCGGGCAACAGGCTGTACGTGGTGGGGGGCTACTGCGGGGCGCAGCGCTGCAAAACGCTGGACTGCTACGATCCCTCATCCGACACCTGGAGCAGCGTCACCACGGTGCCGTACTCCCTGATCCCCACCGCCTTCGTCAGCACCTGGAAGTACCTGTCCGCCTGAAGAACGGGGGACGTGCATAGTTTGCGTCAACCCAGAGCCGCTCTGTAACTGTGCCGATGAGGGCCAAACCCTGAAGGGCAGATGCGCTGCGGTCCTGGAGCTCTCCCAGCAAACAGCCTGCGCAGGCATCGGCTCTGGACACGTGCTTCGGGGCTAGAGCTCAAATGCTGCGGGAAGAAGAGTATAAATAACAAGACGCTTAACCTGGCATCCTAAGTCCTTCCACTGAGTCTTGGCCTATGCAAAGATTTTGGGGAATGCTCTCTGCGAGCAGGATTGGGTGTCCTGGTGCAGAAAGCTGCCCGAGCCCAGGGCTGTGTTAACACATGGGATGGCTGGAGGCGCGGGGAGACCGCACGGTGCCACGAGGGGCGGCTGCTGCTTTTAGCACTGCCCCTTCCTCCCGGTGCCACAGTTGATCTGCTGGTGGCACCCAAATGTCTTGTGGGACGTGAGGGCCGTGGGCTGGTGCCAGAATGAGATTATAGCTGGGATTTAGTCCCAGAATGGTCGGTAATTGCCTTTGTAAGACAAGCTCTGTCTGCATATAAACACAGGGTTTATCCACTTCTAATTATTCTCTGGCGTCCCCTCCGTGCCATTTCTTTCCTGCTACGCAGCAAATGACTTCTGAAGAACTTGTGCCTGGAATTAGGCTCTTTTAGACACTTCTGGGAGAAAAGCCGCCTGTGGATCACGGATCCCTGCAGTCTTTTTTCACCTTTTCCCCTGGCAACAGAGCTGCTGCTCACACGAACCGACGTAAGGAAATGTTCTGTGACACCTATGGAAGGTTCCTGGCTGCAGAGGGGATCGAGCGTCATTCCACAAGCGCAGAATTCTCTGCTGTTTGCACGACCCGGGGAGCGCTCTGGTGCTGAGCGGGCACTGCTCTCATCGTATTTCCTTCTGCACTGCTCTGGCAGCAGCGCTCACAGCGGCGCAGCTTTGGTTCTGAACCACTTCGGTAAATGCGCTCCGTTCAGTGTGTGCTGTCACTGCGGATGGTGGGAGGGCTCCAGGTTTTCTCCTCGCTCGCGGTTTCAGCCCGGGAAACAGAGGATTATTTTGTACTTCTTTCTTTTAATGCTTTAAGTGATATTTACTGGAAAGGACAAAGGAAGCTGTGAAGCAGTTGGCAGCCAACTCCGGGCTGCTCCGCTGCCTGCGACTTGGAACGCAGTCAGCACCAGATGCAGTTGTAATGTCTTAACACGTGACAGTACTTTGCCCATGGGCTGGTTCTGTACATTTTTTATACAACAGTTGTGTGTGTTTATTACTCAGCCTGGAGCTGCTTCAATAAACCTGAATGAAACCCGCTCCGTCCCGTGCCTGTTCTGTGTGCTTAAGCTGCAAGTCCTCCCAGCCCACACTTTTCTTTAGAAGTTTAGCAGCAGTAGTGAAGCTCACCCGCTGCTCCAGCTCTGCCCCAGGCTGCCGCAGAGAACTTAGGTCTTCCTGCATCTTTGGGACACGGGGAAGCTCCGATCTCGCGCTGCCTTCCTGCCTTGAAGGACCCACGAGCCTGTGTCCAGCGCCAGAGTTTAAGCTGTTCTCTGCCCTTGCCTGGTCATGCTCAGCAGAGCTGGTTTCCTCGCTGCCAGAAAAGAGCCGCCGCTTCCCTGGCAGGGCCCTGCGCCGCAGGAAGGCACCGCTCCGATGGAGGTGGGAGGTATGAGGCAGAGGAAATGGGTACTGAAGGTGCAACCAGATGTCTCACCGCAGAAGCACGGTTTGGGTGTGAGCAATTACTCCATTTCAGAGTTGAATAAATCAATGTCACGACCATCGCTAGCTGCTAGTATAGGCAAGAACTGGCAAGACTGGAAGGAACAAAGCCGCCCCGTTCGTGGTGGCTAAAGATAAAATGACTTCATTTCCATCCTGCTCTCCGCTGCCTCTGCCATTCTTGGCCCATAGGATGGCTCTTCTTCCCATTGCCCCCAGCTGTGCCGCCCCTCCGCTCCGTGCAAAACCCGAGAGGAGTTTTGTGCAGCAGCTGGGGGAGATGAGCCCCCAGCGCACCCTGCAAGGCCGTCCGGGCACAGCTCACAGCACAGCGTGAGATGGGGAAAGCACAGAGCAGCGCAGAGCCGGGAGCAGGGCCGGCAGGAAGCAGCTCTTTGCTGTTAGCAAGCTGGGAGCTGCCTCACCTCTATTACAGCTACAGCTATTCCTGAGGGTCGGACAAAGTCCGACTTTGCCCGGCAACACAGCGGAGCTGAGGTTTCAGTCCCGGCCCTTTGAGCTGCAGCTGCTTTATTTATTCTGCCAAGCAATAAATGTCGGCTCCCAACCACATCCGGCTTTTGCACCAGGGACAGAGCTGCTTCGAGCAGCAGAGGTCTCTGCCTCCCACTGCTGGCGCAGGGATGTCACCTGAGCTGCACTCGCAGCATTTTCAGCAGCGCTGGGGCCACTATGGAGCAGCCGTTCTGCTGCAGGCTTTGCAAGCATCTGTGAATCGTTTCCTCACCTCAAACGGCACTGACAGCCACAGCCAAGAGCCGCATTTCGCTGCCTCCATCCTCCATCAGTGGCAGGCAGCCCCTGCTCCCCCAGCCCCACCTCCCCTGGCAGGAACCAGTTCCCAGCGCAGCGGGAGCGCTCCTGGGGAAAACCAGGCACCGTTCCCTCGTGCACACTCCACGTCCCAGCGCGGCACAGCACAGACCTGTTCTCCCAGTCCGACATTTCCATGCATTAATCCAATCACTGCTTCAGTGCCAGGGCGAGAAAATTCAGGCCAATGGGGCCTCAGATGAAGTTCGTTTAGGGCTTCGTTTTGTTACCAGGACAGAAATCCTCCTGAATTTGAATTAATGGGACTCATTTAGAAACTAAACCTAGCTCAAACCTAGGGCTCTCTTCCCAGCCCGGACCTCTGCTTCATGGCTGCACCACCCCAGCTGCAGGAGCCAGACCCCCACCTTCAACCACGTCTGGAAGAGGTAACACACATGGGCATCCTGGGCACAAACCACACCAGCCAGAGCAGCACAGCATCAGACTGAGCCTTCTCCGTCCTATATACGGATAGACAGCCCGTCCCAACCTGCAGTGAGCTGTGCTGCTTCCTGGGCCTTCCTGTGCTCTGCAGGACACCCATCACACACCCGGCACAGAACTGGAGGACCCATCGCTGTGTTTCAGTGACGACCTGGGGAGGCCCAAAAGACAAAGCACTGCACCACAGTGCGACTCTGTGAATTCAGACATTGCAGATGTTTGAATAGAGGGGCACTACCTCCCTCCCAGCTGTCTGAGCTCCCCAGATGAGTTGTGTGCCACGTGCTGCCATCCGGGATGACTTCAGGCCCAGCAGCACTGTGCTGTCTGTCCTCTGGGATGACTCCATGTGCTCCATGCAGTGAACACAAACCCACTGCTGCTCTGACATGGGAAAGGGACACCAACGCTACACCGCTCAATGAGATATTTTCACGGTACTGTGTACTCATAGCTCTGTAACAAAGCGATCTCTGCCGTGCTCGAGTCTCCCATGCACACAACGCTATACCAGAGCCAGGGACTGCGCATCTCACACTCCAACACCGCCAGCTCTGAGAGGGTTTGGCTTTTATCCTCTGCCAGATCCCACGGGCCAAGAAGCAAACAACGTAAGCATCAGACAAGGACGGGCCCACATCCCTCGGCTGCTGAGCCCTGGGCTGGCCCCATCTCTGGGATTTGAGTCACAAGGCTGAGAGGGAAAGACAGAAAACAGCACATTCCCGCTGTCAGAGCGCACCACGGAGCCAATATCCTTTGTGTGCGTTTGTCCTCCAGCATCTGGCCTGCAATGAATCTCAGATGCACGTATGGGAACCATCCGCCGCGTCTCACCCACATGAAAGAGGAAGGTTCAGCATAAAGCTGGTCATTGCCTATGGCCCCAGAATGATTCATCCTAATAGCAAGAATGTGGTTTGGGTTTCGGGTTAATTAGCTACAGATCTCAACGCGCGACAAGGCAGGGCGGAGCTGCTGGATACCGGTGTGAGCGAGGCAGAGCTCTGCACAGTGCTGCCCGTCCTGAAGTCACACCTTCATTGTGAAAAGCAGAGGACGCGCAGAGCTGAGTGACAGCACCGCCAGTGATACCGTGAGTCCAAGCGTCTGAACACCAAAGGAATGCTGCCCTGCTGCTGCAGCAAGACCAGAGCACGGCACAGATACACCCACGCTCACTTGAGCACTGCGGGCTGCAGAGCACTGAGCTTCCAGCAGATGCAAGCTCTGCCCGAGATCCAAGCTCACCCCTGCTGAGCTCTGTGCTGCTGCGTTGCTGCTTTACTCCCTGCTCTACCCAAGCCAGGCTCTGCCCTTCGTCTCACAAATGCTTCTTGCAGTCTGAAGCATTATTTTGGCTGCCAGAAGAGCGTAGTACAATTAGAGAAGGAGATGCACTGTTCTGGAAACACCTCAGCACAACTCCTGCCCCACACTGCCCCCATGGAATGGCTGTGATTCCACACTTTGCTGCTGAGGAGTGCTCAGAGTGAACATGGAAGGTGAGCTGCCCCGCTCCAGTGACACTGAGATGCGGAAGAGCACACAGCAGCATCCTGCGGTGGCACAGCAGCTCCCCAGGAGCTGACCAGAGCTAAACCAGGCAGAAATTCCTCTGAAAGGAAATGGAAGCAAAACCTCAGACACATTTAAAGCTTTTGTTCTTTAAAACAGCAGTCTGTTACTTCAATAAGGATCAAATCACATTTTAAACGCTGGTGTGCCTAGAACTTGTTGGTTACTTGCATACCTGTGCAACCTGGCCTAGGGAGCTGCTTTGGCAGGGGTTGGACTCGATGACCTCCAGAGGTCCCTTCCAGCCCCTACAATTCTGTGATTCTGTGCATACACTGCAAAAGGAGAAACACTGTTCTCCCATCTGAGTTTTAGTTTTCGCCACAAAACAGATGTCAGCAGCGCATCAGACACCAAGAAACGCAGACTCGTCTACCGGGTCCTGCACACGAGGAGCCCAAGCCCTCCAAGGACGCTTTGATGTACACAAAGCCTTATCTCCACACGAGGCAGCTCAGACTCATCCTCTGCACTGACACACACAGTGGCCACAGTATGGGATTTCAATGATTAAAAATAGAAGAAAAAAAAATAGAACCACTCCTCTTCCTTGGAGAACACCAACCCCTCGTTCTCCCATTCTCTCCCCATTCTACGTCTGTTCTGATCTCTGGAATGACCGCAGCTTGCGGTGCCTGGGTGAGCCACGAGTGGGCTGTTACCAGGAAACACAACTCCGGGATGGGACGGAGCGCTGCCAAACTGGCACAGGCAGCGGGGAGAAAGTTTCTATTTTCGTTATACTGGTTCCAAATGGGAACCGATACTGTCTGGGACAGAGCCAGGCATGTCCCCGGCTGGCACCATGCAAAGCAACTACGTGCTAACATAAGCAACTTGGTGAAGTTCACTCCTTGCTGGCATGCTGAGTTCAGGCATTCTGAGATCAGCTGATTCCTTCCCAGGGCTCTCACCTCACTGGCAAAGTCTGCAGTTATTCATATCCATCTCCCACCTCTCCTCTGGAAACCGTCTGCGCTCCTACGGTTATTTCTGTCCAGGATAGAAAAAGAGAAGCACGTGAGACGTGGCTGCTGCTTTGACCTTTGGTTCAAGCACAAAAACCACCCCTCTCTCCATATGTCTACATATATATGTATCGTATATAAAGGCAGCTGGCTGGTTTATTTTCCATTTTTTTATTGCTAGAAGTTCGTTTCAGTCCTATTGCAGCTTTGAAATCCTTCAGTGGAGAAACATTGCAATCATTGTAAAAATCATCATTTGGTGCGCTAAGATCAAGTGTACAATTCATCGAGTGCACAGTTCAACAGAATATGAACATTCACCCATCATCTTTACAAATAAAATAAGACTACAAAGACGTCGCTACTGCAGTATCAACATGGAATGAACTATGTACAATGTTTACATCCCAACAAAAGAAGAAAAACAAAACACATTCCCCAACGAAGTGGTCAATTTAACCACGAACCGTGAGGATTTATTCCATCTTTTCAGTGCAAGGTGGGCCTAGAAACCAGACCTAAGACTAAACAGCATCGGCAGAGTTCACAGCTCCGAGCGAGGTGCACACAGCCACGCCAACAGGACCCTCTTCCACCACGGATCTCCTCCCACGTACAAACAGAAATGGGACTGGAAAAGCTTCTCTAAAGTGCTCCAAATTGTCTCGGTACAAAAATACAGAACAGCTGATTTATAACCATGGCACACGTGGTACGGCGCAGAGCTACATGCACGGCACCCTGTGTGCCACATGCCCATGGTAAATGTCAGAGCCACCACTCGGTGCATGGATCTCGGTCTGGCCTTGGAAGGAAAGGGGGGGGGGGTCCTCTCCGAAAACAGAACACAAAGAGAACAAAACACACAGAACCCCAACCAACGATTCAGTGAGGTCAGGCAGGAACAGCACACGGTAACCCAGCATCAGCATTCTGCCTTCCTTGTAAGTGTGAGAACTGCTGGGGAAGGCAACAGAACTGCTCCCAGTCCCCCGGCATGGGGACACAACACGGACAGCACTGGGGATCCACAGCTTTTCTGTAGGACTGGAAGCAAAAGCAAAACTACGTGTCTTAAAGCTTCCCCTAACTGGAGTTCAACCTTCACTGAAAATGAAAACGGCAAACACTAAGTGCCACGTACTCGGGATGTCTGACTGTTACTCAGAGCTTCTAGCGAAGTACTGACAGTTACTCCCACCTCTGCAGGAACGCCATTAGCTCAACAAGCAGGAATCTCAAGAAATAGTGATTCCTCTGCCTCACCCTGGGAAACCGTCAGTGATCTCCATTTATGGGACGTGCCACAGCTACAGCTCACAGACAGTACAGGTAAGGACTTGGAAGGCATTTCCAGTGTGCACAGGGCAGATGTTCTCAGTGCTGGTGAATACAGAGGGGTCTTCAGTCTGAAACACAAAATGACCGCTGTCCAAATGGGAAGGGAAGGAGGAAGCGTCCTCTACACCGGAGTTAAAACTGAGAATCAAAACCATTCAAAGTCTCTGCACTGCACCATCACAGTGCTCAGACAGACAGCAGTTTTACAGCTGTGATACAATGCGAGGAAGGCAGCTGTGCTGGGAATTCCTCCATGGCCCGGCCCAGCAGACAGGAGGGACCTGGGAGGCACAGAGCTCTGAACTGTCTGATCCTCTGATGTCACTTAAAAGGAAACTCTTATCTGAAGTAACCAAAAGCCAAATGGAAATGACGCTACTCACAACCAGCAGCAGGTCACACGGCCCAGGACACAGCGGTACTCTGCAGTCTGATCAGCTCAGAAAAAAGAGTTTTCTACAAATGAGATCTGAGCAGAATCCAAAACCGTTTTGCTCAGCTGCAGTGATTTAACAGCAGTTTCATGGAAGCGATGACGCATTCTTCACTTAGAGGAAACCTTTCACTCTCTCCCCTCAGCCTTTACAAATAATTTTACCATACTCTGGGTACAGAACACTCCACACCAGTAATGAGATATTCTGAAACCTCTTTCCAACTGAGTGCTGTGCAGGGAATCACATGAACACCTCCTATGGCACCTGAATGATTCTGAGGTGATACAATCTCTGTTCGTGGTGAAAGTGGCTTTCACAGAACTAGCTGCAGCCAGACGTGTACTGCAGACAGGTACCAGAAATTACCTTAACATTTGTTACAGACCGAAGACCAATATTCCAAGGAATGCTCAGGATGCTGAACCAACACCCCAGCCTGTAAGGGTACGGTGTTCGTTTGCTAAGAGCTGTAACTCACCTGGAGCACTGCTGACAATTAATATTAAGATAGCTTTATTTCAGTCATAGCACATTAAAAGAAATGAGATCTCACTGCAGACTTTGTATTTTCCAGATTGCACTGTCCAAACCTGACTTCATTCATCGCACGGAGGAAGGAGAAGAGTTTCCAAATAAACCTCTTTGATCCACAGAGCTCTCTCTCCCATACATTAGGACAGGGACAAAATTAAACCAAAATCATGCTTCTAAAAATTGTTTTAAAATCGCTAAACAGAGACCTCCCTCCTCAGCTGAGGTGGTTTAGTCCCCTGATCCAACCAAGCTTTAGGTTAAGGCTCCTAAAAAACTGGTAATTTAGGGCAATGGGGTTTTCACTAGGAGCGGCCCAAACCACAGCACAGAGGGAACATACTGCGCATTCCTGCTGCTTTGCTGTGTGTTTACAGAAGAAATTACAGGGGTATCAGAGATGATGGGAATCTCTGCATCCGCCAGATGAAGAATCACTCCTGCAGAGCTGCTGAATCAATGAGAAGTTACACTGATTTTAGGACATTCCCACTATTTCAACCCAGGTTTCAGATCTTTTAGGTTCTTGTCTGGAGATGATAACCCTGGCTATCATCACCTAGCATGCAACCGAATGGGAACTGATCAGACATTTCATTTACCTGTGCTAAAATCCACTCTAAACCAGAGCTGAAGACACAAAATAACTTCAATCACGTTCTGACAGACATTAACCTATGTTTTTAAGCTCTGAGAGACCAATTTCTCTAATCACGTACTAATCCCCTCTAAACAGTTTCTCCTGTGTGCAATCTGACCAGTCACATCCAACACACATTGGAATACATGTTCTCAGGTAATGTGAGTAATAAAGAACTGAGATGCAGAGTAAAGTGACAGAACACAACAAATGACTGTGCAAACTACTACAAAGAAATAATGCCTTTTGAGCAGGGCTCTGTTGCTATCATCATTCCATGATTAAGAACTGACCTATTTAACAAGAGGTATCAAAGCTGGTTTAGCTGTAAGCAGCTAAACCAACAGAGGCTTAGCTAATAACACTTTTTCTTTTTTTAAACCCAAACAGTTCATATTCCCTTCATTCCTTAAACTGCTGCAGAGAAATCTCTGCAGTAACAGCAGCTTTGATATCTTATGGTACTTGGAATAAAGTCCAAAGAATTCAGCAGACAAAAGATGCAGAAGACTTGGGATGAAACAAAACAGTAATTACTGCGTTCAAACACTGCTTACACATCTTCCAGCAAGGAACACGTCTCTGTAGCTCCTTCAAAACCAATTCATGAGTTTTGGTTAGGAACCTGTACTGCCCTCACTAACAATGTCCATGAGGAGCTGGGCATCCTGGTGTGAGCCGATGGCCAAAGAAACGTGCACGCAGTCCAACTCTTCATAACTCTGTATATTCTCACATGTTCAGCTCTTCTCATCCACAAGCAGGTGGAGCTCTTGAACCTGGAAGACTGTTCAGAAGCTTACCTTGCCTTTTGTATAGTACCTGGCCACTGAGCATGCACTCCACTGAATTAACTAAAGAAACAGATGCTAGTCTGGCTCCTGTGAGTTGGTATCACAATGTTTATCGTGTGTGGCTCTACGGAGACTGCTTTGCTAGTCAATTACTTAACAGAGAGCTAGCATAATCCACTAGAGCAACCTTGCACCTGTGAATATGGATTTAAAAAAAAATCTCAGCCACCTGGAGGCTTACAATTAAAATTTTTACATACAGATCTGAAAGATTCAACATCAACTACAACAATTTACAAGATGGTGCTCACAAAGAGCGTAAATACACCGAAGAGAGCAAATTGCAGTAAATGGCAGCATTTTAACATGCTCTGAATTTACATACCCATGCCACGCGTCAACACATTTCCATGGTTTAAGAACTTAAAAGCAAAGCCAGCAAAGTAAAACTACAATCCTGGGCTGGTCCTTGCTAGAATTAACGAGGCAGGAATAAAAAGATATCCATCTTAGGTCTCTGTCACATTGAACACCGGAGCCTGAGTTCCTGAATCTGTATGTCAGAAGAGTAATCTCTAAATGGAAACAATTAGAAAAAAATTACATCTTCTTTGCTGGTATCATCTTGCATGTTTAAAAGAGTCGGCTGTGAGGTCACCAGGGTCTGAACGTGAGCGTTACTGGCTTTGAACAAGTTTGGAGAGGCAGAAGAAAGTGCTTCTGGCTGACCATCTGCAGAGCCATGTATTTCTACAGGGGAAGAAAAAAAAGGAAGACAGATTGATGACACTGCACTGAGAGCCTGACATCTCCACACATGTACAAGTTGGTCAAGAAATACCTGTCTGGAACGCAGCGGCCTGGCTGCTTGTGAGGACTGGACTCGCTGATCGTCTGCCTCTGAGGACACCCTCCTCTCGCCCAACAAGCCTGGGGGGAATCAGCTGCTTCTGGTCAACAGATGCTGAAAAAAATATTATACAAGTCAGTACTTGAATACTTCATTGATACGTGTATTGATAAAAATATTTGTCCCCAGCACTCAGTTAGCAATGGATAGTTGCTACTTTTAACACACAGAACTGCGTTGAACTTTTGTCTCTGCTCTCCCTCTGTCTTAAAATTGCTCAGCAGCAGAGTACATTGACTGTGGTATTATGGCCTGTCAATTTCTTAATTTCAACAATAAAAGCAATTCATGAAACAGTTATTCCGGAACCAAACAGCTCCTTTCAATACACATTCCTATGTGTAATGAAAACCAAATTCAATACTCAGTATCTTGCCTCTGGTACAAAAAGTCCTGTTCTGTTTTATTCTAAGATCTACACGTGGGCATAACAAGCATGCATCCCACTAATGCTCATGAGAGAATAGAGACCACTATATCTGCATTTTAGGTCTTTCATGTAATTTTTGAAAAAACACCATTAAGTACATTTCCACAGCACAGATCATTATGTAAGAGCTATTAAAAATAAAGCTGGAGAGATGTAGTATTAGAGCTCTACTTTCCCATTTACCAGTATTTGGTATTCATGATAAGAAGATATCAGCCTTCACTTATATGTAAAAACGTAAGTTCATAATTGTATTAAACTTTAGGTGCAGAGAGAGATGCTTCTGCTACATGCAACAGAATCCCACTCCCTAGCCAGGTCTGGCCCTGAACCTGCTATAGCAGCATAGACCCTGGTGATGTGTAAGCTTGCCAGCTAAGAATCCTCTATAAAGCTAAAGAGAATTCTGTATCTTAAAATTATAGGCCATTCTTCCAGGCTGGCAGTAAGGCTATTTTAAGTGGTAGAGAAAAAGTGGTTTTTATCGTGTCTGTCATTGGCAAAGAACACTACCTCAGTACCTAGCGGTTAGCAGTAGAAATTACTGCATGACAGGGTAACTCTGTTTTTTACGTGCTTCTATTTCTGACAAAAGTAGCTCCTTTCAACACTACAACACATACAGCACTTCAATTCTGGCCTGGAAATCTGTATTTAATGACTGGCTGGTGCTCAGAAAGGCACCAAGTTTAATGTCATTATGGCTCTGAACAAATATTGAGAAGAGGTTAAGACAGCCTCAAAATGTTTCATTCATGCAGAACAAGCAACACATTTGCTATTTTCCTTTACCACTAGAGTCAGGCAAGAAGGTTTTATATCCAGTTTTACAAACGCACACCATAATTCTGTCCTCCTGGCGTACAGCACTCTATTTTCAACACAATCTTTGGGGGCTAAATTTCCAATTCAAACAGTACACACACTTAACTCTTAAGAATTTTAAGAGCCCACCAACTGCAGTTAGCACACTAACAATTTGCAGCATATTAATTTCCGAGTTCCACATGGGTAGCCAGAGGTCTAAGCTACAGTGTTCTGTATCCCCATGATGCTAGCAGAGGTCAGAAATGTGTTTTAATACACTTACCTGAGCTGTCTGTCCTATGAGATGCTTTGTTCTTCCCACTTTTCTCTTTGCTTCCTTTTGTAAAAGTGGCAAGCTTAGTAGGGATCTGCTGCTGAACAGCAGCTGGTTTCTGTATCTGATTGGTTGCGCTCAGGAGATGTATTGGCACTTCATTCTTCAGTGCAAGAACGGGACGGTTCTCCAGGGTGGTACTGTCCCTGCGAACCAGCTCCGAGCGCTCCAAGTAATCCAGCCCAGAGACGCTCACTCGCGCAGAGGTTTTCAAGACTGGCAGAGATGGTTCTACTCCTTCTCCATTGAAGCTGACAGAAGGACTTGGCATCAGGTTCTACACAAGAAAAAAAGCATTCTAAGTCAAACAGGTATGTGAGATGATGAAAATACAATGAGGAGAAGCTACCCTCCACTCTGTGAACACAAAGCACTTTCTTGTGAAAAAATGCACTGTGTTAGAGCAAGCTCAATGCATGCTGGCAAACCAAGGGAAGAGAAAGAGAGCTTCAGCAACTCCTGACTGCTTAATATTGCACCTAACAACAGAACACAAGAGCAGGCTGCACTAGTTAACAAAACTGAAACTCCAATAAAAACCCAAATTCCTTACTTGTCCCAGTTCTGGGGAGAACGTGCCCGACACTGTGTTCTGCTTCTTCAGCTTCCTTTGCTGATCTAGACGTTCTCTATCCTTCTCAACGGCTCTCTGAGCTTCCCGCAGCCTCTCCAGGTCATGCTGATAGGCCTCTCGTTGCCTCTCCAGTTCTTCTCTATCCTGAATCAACTTATCTTTCATCTGCCGCGTCTCCTCCTCACGCCTCTGCAGGTGGGCTTCCCAGATTTCCAATTCCCTCTGCTGCTGACTCCTCTCCCGCTCCCAGCGTTGCTGCTCCACCTTCAGCTGGCTTTGAAGTTTCTGGACATTCATCAGTTCCTCTCTCTGTTTCTCAAAGTTACGCTGTTTCTCTTGCTCTAGCAGCAGGTTGCCACGAGTAGACTGCAGCCGATACTGCTTCTCCCGGTCTACCATTGTGGCTCGTTGCACCTCAATGTAGCTGTCTTGTTGAGATATCACTGCCTGGGGGGAAAACAAGAAGACTAGAATAAGGTACGTTGGTTCAAAAAAACCCAGAAAACTCTCACATATAGCTAAGAAAAGACAAAGGCATCTACCACATTAAGTCACTGGTAGCTTTCTCTTCAAGAACAGATCTAACTTCCCAGCTTGTGCAGCACATCACTGCTGACACGATACTAAAGATGCACATGCAAATAAGTTACACTTATGTATATCAAAATTAACATCTGCTGCACCTAGAATTATTACTCTGAATTTGACAAGATCACTCAAGTTACAGTAAAAACATTTAATATATACACAGTTGTGTGCATCGACAACAATTTAAAAAGTAAACGAGCACAGAGAGCAGAAGCTCCATGTAGCTAAGGAATCGCATCTAAGTGAGCAGATGAAAGGATTCAATTGCTTGAAACGATGGGTATAACGCTTCTTTCAAAATACCACACACCACATTTTTGTCCTTGAGTCTCAGATCTTGAATTGTGCAGTTAATACCTAACAAACCTCTTGGATAGTAGAGCAGTTGATTACCTGAAGACTGAAGAGCAACTGCAGCAGTGTTTGTATCCTTTGGACAAGCTGAAAAAGAGGGGAGGCAGATGTGATTAAAAAAGACACCGGGCACTGTGACACAGTTCTGTTTTAATGCAGGAGCAGATTTTACTTTTTATTTCACCCTTTCAAAATAATGAACACAATCAATAGTATCTGTACAAAATCACACACAGTGGAAGAATGGCTACAAGAAAATTCTGACAAATTAACAACCAGCAGAGCCATGTGCAAGCACCACAAATCTCAGCATATTAGTCCATGTACAGATCTAAGTCGGTGCTCAGAAAAAAATCTCACTGAGATTCAAGGGAGCAATCCTCGTCATCAGTTTTCCTCATATGAGCTATTAATGACCACTTCCTCCAGCTCCACGCTCCAGCACTGAATCATTACACAAGTACAGCACTCACTGGAGATTCAGAGACAAGTGTAGCCAGTAAGCTGAGGACATACAATCCCTCCAAAGACTCAAGAAAAGCAGTTAGCCACGCTTCGAAATGCATGCTTAAATACCCAGAACCATCTTTGTTTTCTAATGGGACTTGGAATGGAACATTTATGACGCATCCGGAGTCATAAGGAAAAGGCTGTTAATGAGCTTGTGGTTCTGCAGGCATTAGAAATACTGGTTTGCTTTGCATGATATTATTATATGGCTATTTCCCACCAGATTCCTTAACAGCAGAAGGAACATACCTGAGACTCTATGGTGGGCTGAATACCACTGTTGTCATCCTGCCTTGTTGTATCACTCTGGAAAAAGACAAAAATAACAGTCTGTGCTTTTTGGGCACTGGTAGTGCTGCCAGAACACATTGAAAAGGTTCACCTCACAAGGGAACGTTGTTTATAGCTGGAGCAGTGATTGCTCCCATATGCTGAAGGACACATACCAGAAGTACTTAAATCATAGGCCATAAGCAGATACATGGTCATTACAGTTAGCACTAAAGATACTGAATCCAATGAACAAATACAGAAACAACTATTATGCCTCTCAAGTAGTAAGCTATAAACCAACAACTCATCCCTACCAAAGGGCCTTAATGGAGTCAACTAGACAGAATTCTTTCACAGCCCAAACAAATATTACAACTTTCACCGTAGCAAGGTTTGTTCTGCAGCACTATTCTAGCAACAAACATGAGGAAATATTTAATTCATACATAAACCCAACATACAGTTTGAGATCCTTCTTCTGCATCAAATGGGAGGTCTGGGAGCTGCACATCTGAACTTACTGCAGGGCCTCTCCAGTCCCACTGTCTCTGGTCACTACCACTGTTCTTCCCAAGACTGTTACCTGAAAGAAGAGCCGCATGTGAGTGGTCTCCCAGAACAGAGCCTGTGAACACCCACTGCATAACAGAGCAATGAAAAAATTAAATGATCAGCAAGCAGCTGAACTCAAGTTTCCTAGGTTTTTATGTCAAGCTCATTTTTCCAACAAAATTACAGTTCTATGTGGAGCTGTTACCTTTACCCATATATCCTAGTTACTGCACCTTTAACATTACAGCAGCAGCCCTACTCTGCTCTCTAGTGTTGATACGGGAAGCAAAACATACAACATGCTGACACAGCATGCTAGGAATTTGTTCTGATCGTCTTCTCAGAGCCTCAAGTTCCCTTAATATCTTTCTTACATCAGAGCCTCATTTAATACATAGTTCTTATCTCATAGTCGGTACAGAGAAGCATAGTGAAAAGCTAAGAAGCTTACACAAATGCTATATCAACAAACAGGCACAGGTTCCCCACAGCTCCTCTTTCTTACTTTTATTTGAAGTTGAGGGACTGTCATATCCTCCAAAGGTCTCTGCTCTCCTGGGGAGTCCCACTGCGTAGCTATCTTCAGACTGACAGGATCCGTTTCCTAAGTGAGTGAAGATAAGGTTCTGGAGATTTTCAGCTAGGAAGGAAGAGAATGTCATTTAAACAGCTGTATCCACACAGTGGGATAAACTCATGCTAACAACTCAAATTTATATAATTTCAACCACCATTAAAAGATGGGGCAGTTTGAGAGATTTCCTGCGGTACAGATGGATTTTCTTTGTGACATGTTCTTTATGACAAGCTCTTCATACTGCACGTGAAGATGACCTTTTCCTTGAGCTCAGATTATCAAGCCTTGAATGTTTTTTGTCAAACTAAAAATGATGTTTGTGGTTTGTGTTAGCCTATCTGAAGATAGCATATTTAGACAATTTTAATCTAGAACACTCATGATTATATTTCAGAGCTGGTTTATTATTAGGTTGCCTTGTTATCCATCTGAATAGACTCATCTGAAGATTCCATGGGTTGATCTTTAAAAAGTAAAATAAAATAAAATAAATAATAAAACCCCCTCCCACAAAGCTGAAGAGGTGGTCCTCTACCTAAAAACATAGGTGCATTCTACCTATTCTGCAGACTGGTTCTGAGTCTGAACTGCATCACACAATTATTAAAAGATGATTTTTGTGACATGTACTTACATCCTACATGCTTATCCCAACATCTGCACTGCAGTGAACACACACGTCTCCCTGCTGCACTTACCTTCTACTACTGCAGACTTCAGAAGTGCCTCTCCTTGCAGACTTTCTGGGACATCCCCCTGAAGAAGTAGCCTAGATCGGGATCCTTGGGAATGGTCTTCAAATCCATACACTTCAGACATTTCTTGATAAATTTGTTGTTTCTCAGTTAGACTTTGCACAATCAGGTCATCTTTTGTGTTCAAACGCTCTAACAGAAGAAACGAACTCAGTTTTGCTATGCAAATTGCTGTCAGGAGTACAACATTCAGTTTGAAGCTTATCATTCATTTCATAGTCAGAGATGTAATTAACAGTTGGGGGGGAACACCTCATGAAGGACTCAAAGCTTATTAGTTTTTGGGTTTTTTTTAATAACTCTTTCTATGCAACCTTCCAATACCTTGAAAAACTGCAGGAGAAATTTGGTCCCATGTGATAAAAGAACAAGACAGTAATAAATTACAAGTGATGCTGCTTGCGGAATATATACTTAAGTCACTACCTTGGAATTCTCTTAATTTCGCTGCTCTTGTTTCAGCCAGTCTCCTTTCTGCTTCGGGTTCATAAAACGATCCTCCTTCTTCATCAGGACAGCTGTAAAAAGTGGGAGTCAGAAATATATTTGAGTTACACATTAGATAATTTAAAATCATCTCAGCATGCAGCATGAAGCTTTTGCCTAGGGTGTGGTTTTATCTTGCTGTCTGCCTTTTTCCCTTATCCAAAGCCCTGTTTGCTTTTGACATCAGTGAACCAAGTTAAAAAAACAAAAAGCAGAACAAAGTCTTAGGCTATTTGTTCCAGCATCTTTTCGAGCAGCTTCTGTTCAAACTGCCTGCTTCAGTCTTACAGAGGAAGTTTATGAACAACTGAAAGTATTTTTACGATAAACTTACACATACAAGTCCTGCGAAGGGAATGCTGACAAGTGACAAACAGAAGCCCTCCAGCTTTCACTCATTATTTACCTTTCTACAGCTCTGCGGATGTGAGCCATCCAGGAATTCCTCTCCTCTTTTGAGCTTGTGTGAATTTCGTACATTTCTGGTCCTTGTAAGGAAGCACTAATTAAGAACATTGCCTTCTCCTCATTAGCTACCTCTCTTACAATCAGCTTTTGCAGTGAGATAACGGGTGGTTTAGAGTCCTATAAAAGAAAATATAATTTATTGCACTGTATCATATACATTTTTTAGAGTTTGTGCTTCTGATCTCCCCTCTGTCTTCTGACCTATATACAGGGCCACCATGAGCTATGACACAGCAACACAGTAACTTACTGCTACAGTGACACTTTTGACACTTGTAATTTTTCAGTCATTAACCATAAATCAAAACATGGAATGCAAAACGTACATTTCAAAAACAAGAGTTCTTGCTCCCTGATTGAATATTAAAGCACAGGCCCAATATTTGTAACCTAGGAAGGTTTTCAGAAGAGAACAGTTCTTTGTAGCTGCTTCACACCATAATCTACAGTGAAATTAAGAAAATGGAACTGTAAAACAGATCCATTTGCTCCTCTCGCTTGCACCATTTATCTGTGGAGGAGTGATATCTGGATTGATTCTATTACGGTCATAACTGAACTAGAAAAGGACAAAGTATAAGCAATTAACTGTTCTGAGTACACCTGTGGAAATGCCCTAGAAAAGCAAGCAAATCCACTGTGTATTCTAAAGTGCTGCAGTAATTACATCAGTATTTAATGCTTTTTATGTTTTCTTCAGGAAAATTCTCTGCCCACAGCAAATCATTGGCTACTGTAGCTATGGCTTACCACGTCCCTAGCCAAAATGGAAGATTTTTTCCCCTTCAAGCTGACATACAGAAGCAGATCTTATTTGCAAGTGCCTTGCAAAGAGCAGTTCCAGCATTTAACATACGACTTGTATAAAATAACAGCCTAACAAAGCTCAGGGAAAGGCAAAGTCACAGCACAAGAAAAGTAGAAGCACTGAACCTCAGAACATGCCCAAGATATTAAAAAACAAAACAAAAAAAAACTGGTGCAAAGGAACATTGCTTTGCACTAAGAAACAGCAGGAAGAATTAACGAGTACCAGAACTCACTAAGGAGAATTGACTCTACAATAGCTGGCTTGCTTATTAACCTCATCTTCCTTGTGTAGCTACTATAACAACTAGCATTTCTACTTTTATTTTTTCTGTAATTACTCTCATTTTCATAAATACTCTAAGTGAATGCGTTAAATAAGATGACCAATACCTACCACTGATGCAAACACATATTTTTGGTCCTTTTCTTGTAAGAGCAACAGTACATCATTTAACAGGACTGCCAAAATATCTACAGTAACAAAAGAAAGAAAAAAAAGATTTTGATTCAAAGAACCTGGTGCTGACTCAAAGAACACTGAAGTTTCCAGACACAGCCTGTACACGTGCAGAGCCAGCAGAATACAAACAGAGCCGATTTAAAGCTTGAAAGCACCTACAAAGGTACACTACATCTGGACTCAGTCATGACTGAACATATCTCCCTTAATGGCAGATTATTCTGAAACTGCAGATGTTCACAGTACCAGCTTTTCTTGGTTTCATTACATGTATCATTTGAAGCTTTTCTTTGAACAGTTCAGCAATAAAGCTGTTAAAATGTTCACTGATGAATGTAGTTTTGATTTTCTGGCTAAACAGACATTATGTAGAATAAAGGTGTCGTGGGTTTGACAATTTCTCCAAGCGTGAACCAAGAGCTCACACAGCACAGTGTCTTTCCACAGGAGACTAAGTCGGTATGACTCAAAGCTTTGTCATTTACCTGAAGGCCTCCCACTTGAATTGGAAAGCAGATCAGACAGATAATAAGGCAACTTATCGTGCACCATTATAGAGATGCTTATTGGACAAGCCAGGAATAGAATCTATTGCCTCCAATATCCTATTAAACAAGTGGGTTATCGTCATCCTTCTTTATGCTCAATCAATCAATAACAAGCAGTTACAGAACAAAGACAAATCTTGTTCCCTAGTTGTACTTTTCCCATTCCTGGTCCTTTACCTTTGAGCCGTCCTGATGCAGCTTTCCAGTACAGCATCCCATCCAGCAGAAGCCGCCTCTGCCCCATGTCATCCTTTCGGAAGAAAAGCCCATTCTTGCATTTCCCAGATGATTTTAGCTCCATTTTATGCATAATCTCTTTAAGGCGCTGCCCCTTCTCACACTCATTTACTATGGCATCTACATGAGTGATTGTATACTTAATTAAACTAAGGGCCTGGATCAGATCTTCATAATCCTTAGTTCCAACTAAGAGAAAAGAACAGCAATTAGTCCAATTTTCAACTCTGGAATGTAACGATGAGTCAATCAAACATATTTTAACATGAAGGTTCCTGACTGAGCATTTGACAGTAATTCCGAAGAGCATGAGTTTATAAATAAATGAATTCCTTTAGCTCTAAATCTTTAATGAACCGCTAGGCTTAGCTACTACAATGTTGTGGTTGTAAACTTGAAACTCAGTGTTGCTTTTGATCCTCTGATGAGGCAAGGCTGATGTGAATTTGCATCTAGAACTGCATCTCCAGCTAACTAAGAAGTAAGAAAGCTTCTATAAGGCAGCACCAGCCTGCTCTCCTTGTCTGAGGAAAGAACATGTGGAACAGGAAAAAAAAGGATGAGATAACAACTGTCAGGCTTCTAGAAAAGATTAAGCAAACTACCTTCTGTATTCTGAATAATACGTTCCACCAAGACTGGATATTTGGTGATGCGCTGCGTAACCAGAAGGATACACTCTTGAACACCAAGTCTCCTCACAATGGAACAGTTGCCAATTTTCTAGAAAACAAGACAGATCCATCGCATCCATTTACATTTTGTTCTTTTAACTCCCTTTCCTTTCCATTTACACATTTACTATTTCAAAACACTTTTACAAAATTAGGTGTAGCACCACAAAATTATCTGCACTCTATTACAAGAGCCAATAATGCCCTGATAACATCAAAAAATGCCTTTATTACTCAAAAAAAAAAAACATTTTAGTTATTATTTTCAACTATTGTTAACTGAATCTGAAGCCAAAGTTCTGAATCTGAACTATTTGCTAATTGATTGCCTTCTATAATGGACCAGTCCTTAACTACGTAGGAAAGTACAATATTTTTAAACCCAAACCCAACCAACAGCCAAATTACATCAATTATGAATAAAATGTTTATTTTACCACTGCACGATCACTAGGATGTTGATGTACAGAAACGCATTTCTGCTTAGAAACGGAACATTGCAAAGCATCAAAATGCCACCAGTTGGCCTGAGTGCAGGAACAAACACTCCTGGGGACTGAATATAGCACCCAGATCTTTCTTTACAAGGACCAAGGCTATTTATTTTAAAACTCTGCTTACTTATTTAGTTCCTTTAAAAGTGAGAGCCTTTTTCTTTCAAGGCACCTAGTTAACAAGAGCTATAACTATAGAACCATGCTGGAAAGTTCACACAGTATCACTTACTAATGACTGGAACACGAGAATACCACAGACTGTGCAGTGCCAGCTAAGATTCAGGTTACAGGCTTCCAGTTTGGCTGTGCTTCTTGAGCCTGTCCTATTAATTGTGCATTACACTGTACAGCAGATAAACAAACTGCCCTGGAGCCAATCTTCTGGCTTTGGAAAGATGATGTAGTGGGCAAAACTAAATTAAGAGTTCCTACTTTTTCTATGGTATTTTTATCAACAGCATTTATCACCAAGCCAATTTACACAGATGGGCACACAGCACAGCAGTCAGCGATAAAGCCACAAATAGAACAAATACTCTACTTCCCAGTACTAGGTGCTCTCAAGAAAAAAAAAAAAAGAACAAAAAAATACCTGCCTGCTCCACACTCAACAGCTGCTCATTGCAGCTCAAAAAATCTAAAATACAAGAAGCGAACAGCCTATCAAATAACAAGAATATGCCTCTTAATACCTGCTCATTCAAAATGAAGAGAACTTCAAGTATAAAACAGAACTGAAAGAGTTCAAGCATACTTTACACAGTAATAATGGAAGGCTTCTGCTTGCTGTTTACCTTTATTAAGTTTTGGAACTTCTTATGGCTTTGGAGCAGGTCTTTATAGTGACTCACAGCTTCATTATGTCCAGAACAGAACACACCATATTTTTCTTTCATTCTCTCTCCATTTTCACCTGAGAACTAATTGGAAATATAAGTATTAAATACATGAATCATTAACCGACAAGCACCCCAAGACCCACAGTTAACATAGTTTTACATTAACTGAGTTCTGAGACAACACTTCTTCAACATTTCTAATTTCTGTTACAGAAGAAATTGAGATTTACGCAGAGTGTCACCTGAGAGCTTAAACAAGTATTAACTGACTGCTGCCTTAATGAAAAATTTTACAAGGATTTCTGAGCTACTGCACTTAAAGACTAAGGATTGTAACAGATGAAGGACAAAAAAAATGGTCACAGTACACTAAAGAAATCATTGCATCCACTCACTGACAGAACAGGCGCTAAAATTAAAAGCTGTCATCAGTAAAATAATAAATACTCAGAATCAATAAGCTCAGCACTAAATGCATAACAGTTGTATTTGGGAAGGACGCCATCAGTACATTGCTGTACTTTTGGAACACATGAAAGGTAAGACCAAATCATTCACACTGTATATCACATAATGTGTATACACATGTGCCTGAAGTGACATTTCACAGTATTTTTGATCAGATGTGTTCCTGGCAGTCATATTCACACACTGTACTAGGATGATGCTCTTAAACCCAGTCTTCTGCTAACTTTTACACAACCATAATTTTATCTTATAATTAGCTTTTTAGGTACTTAATAGCATCAAGAATGCTGGTACAATCTCACACCTGTTTTACCAAGAGGTCTCCAATGTTCTGGATTATATAATTTCGGTCACTGCCTTCTTCCAAGGACTCCTTTCGCCGCTCCTTTAACTGGAGCAGGAATTGCCCATGCATCTCCAGCAGCTCATCCACGCAGGGGAAGAGCTTGTTGATGACTGCATTCGAGAACTGCAGTTCCTCTTTCATGGCTTTGGAGTACACCTTCAGCATTATTTTCAGTGTTCTAACATGGTGCATTTCAGTCTGCATTAGTTCTGGGTAAAGGGAAATAAAAATTAGGGCTCGTTTACATGGTGTGCCGTAACTAGTGACATAGAAAAGAACAGTCTCTGAAAGTCATCATCTTTTGCAAGTGACCAAACTTATCATCAGAGTAACAACAGCTAGATAAACAACTCTCAATAGGTTGCAATAGGAAAAGGTTCAATAGGAAGCAGTTCTGGTATCAAGGGCAACAGATAGGACAACAGAAACTAGAGGTGATATTCTTAAACTGCAGCAAAAGCAGTTTTATATCAAATATCAGGAATAACTTTCCTTATCATCAGAAAGCTTAATAATGCAGCACTTTTCAGAGATATTTACTAGCACACAAAACAAACAGCTGAAGTCTAGGTACAGCTGATTATACAATAGCAGACACTGACAGTGAAGATTATGTGACGTCTCCTTCCAACCATACTTTGTACCATTCCAGATCTTGCTAGAAGCCGGCTATTCTGAAGCTGTCCATGAACTTTTCCTAAGGTATTATATCAATACCAAGACAAGAATATAATCATATTTGAAGCTTCTGAATCTGCCCTGCTAATCTCCCAATCAAACAGTGACCGAGAATGACCCTGCTTATTTAATGACATCTCCCAGTTGAAGTTGAGCTTGGGATATTTCCTAATTGCACAGCTAGGCTTTGCTGCTTACACAGGCATAAAGGAAAATATGGATTGCTTAAAATCATTATTAGGAGGACTCAGGCACACTAAGACAAATAACAGATTTGAAAATCCGTACTCAGTTTCAGTTTCCAAGCACGAGCCAAAATGCACAATCGCTGTTTTGTTTCAGAACAGTGACACTATAGAAGAAAAAATGTTTTAAAGAAATAATAATGTTCTTACCATAAATGACATCCTGCCTTTTTATAACTTGTTTCTTTTGCCTCTTTGCATAAGACTGTTCCACTGCAACACTCCAAGACTCTGCCTCAAACTCATGAGCGTCTGTTTCTATTTCACTTCGGAGGGACAGAGAATACGCATCTAGACCAAAAGCACATTCAATTTCAATAATTAATGAATTATATCCCATCTACGTCCTTCATTGCCATCAACAAGGGTAAATACATCTCAAAATGTACTGTATGCAGTTTCTTACTCAGTTGTAAAGTCCTGAAAAACACAGAAGTTTCCATACCTTCCAGAAAAATGGAGTCTGCTGTTGAAGGTGCCAGCGAGACAACATCATCTGAGGTCTGCTTAAACTTTATAAATCCTGAATCCCCTTCATCCATGTCTCCTGAAATTAGTCTAAGTGGCCAAAGAAATTAGAAAGAGGGATCCAAACAGAACATTAATATTTTTTAAAAGTTACTTGACTTAAATCAATAAATAAAAGCCACCTACTTTAACAAGCAGCTCTCCTATAAGGCAGTACAGTTAAAATACACAAAAGCTGCCCCAGCACTCTCAGTTTACACAGACAAATAAGTGTAGTACCTTGATCACTGACACATTACAGATTTAATTAGAGCAGCATGAGCAAGTATGCAACTTCTAGTCTGACATTTAAAGAAAACAACAGCACATCACCTGCTGACAAACTATAGCCATTTCAGAGCACAAAGGACACTTTCAGTGAGGATGGAGCATAACTGTGTTATATAAGAGATGCGTAACTACACAAACCAGCAGCTTTCAACTTGTCTACTATTTTAACCAAGGTATCCTGCAGTTTAAAACACCATCCTTCCACAGGAGTCAGAACTAGCACAACCTAGAATAAGTGATCTCAGAAAAGATTCTTGAATTTCAACAAGTCTGAAGGTAAATACACCCGGTAAAAACATGCTCTAGACAGGAATACTCAAACACTCCACTATCTTACAATATATTCTTGTGACATAGTACAGAGGGACTAAAGATAGAGTGTTATTTTAAACAACAACAAAATTCAGTATTAAAAGCTCAGTGATTCTCTCTCGAGCTTGAAAACCAACGTGAGCTTTGTTTTATTTCCAATTGGTTTTCTTTTCAGACGGGGGAGGGGGGTGACAGCAGATGCTAGTGAATTAGAAGAGAAGTAGTTTACTTACCCAAATCTGCTAACAGCTCCAGCAGTATTCAATGAAGACGGAGAATTTCCTCTTTGGGCGATAGTCATGCCGAGGTTCCGCGGCAGTACTGGGGTGCCATCCGGTCCCAGGAGAAGGCTTCGGGGCTGCTCCTTCAAGGAAGCGGCTAGAGAGGCAAAAATTGAATTGGTACTCAGAAAATGAGGCGTACACTGCAGGTCGCCTGCTCTCAAACCTCTCTCTGAATGCGGACGGAGAACAGACAGGATCTTGGATGTCAAAAGCTCGTTGTCCAAAAAGACATTCTCATTCCATTTTCTTGAAAAGGAACCACAAAAAGACAGCTCGGGATGAGCTGGAATTGCATTGCTTCTGCCGCTGCTTTTTGAATTTGTATTCCCCATGCTCACTACTGGCTGCCCGCAGACTTGGCACAGTAAAGTGGCCCCAGAGATGCACTGTTTTTATACTACCTGTGATCCTTCTAGAAATGTAAAGCT
>JANHGO010003675.1:0-26572 GCA_024606505.1 Aquila spilogaster | reverse complement strand
AATGGTGAAAGAGTGGAACGCTATTCTAGAAAGGTGTTTGTTGGAGGTCTTCCTCCTGACATTGATGAAGGTACTGTCAATAAGTTACGTTGGTGAGATATGGGAATTGGCTTTCATATAGCTACTTAGAAAAAGCCATTTTGTCATGAAAACGAATGTATTTTTCCAGGTATATCGCTTGTAGCGCTTGTTGCGTTATTTAAAACAACCTCCCCACTTTGCCCCCACAACACCTGTGAATTTCCTTGATGTTCTCTTGTACTGCAGATTAGAGGAGGTGAAGACAGAAATGTTTGCATAGTAGGTCTCTTAATCTGCACTAGCAGCATGTGTTCTCACGTATATAAAACAGGAAAACTGGAAAAAGGAAACACAGTGGGTACTGTCAATCCTTTGCAGAATTTCCCTTGTTAATAGAAGTGGTTGATTTATGGACTTTGTTAATGCAGTACATATCAAAATAAATTGGGTTTCTATCCAGCATTTATGTAGTGTTCAGTTCATAAAGTAGAATATTTAATGTGGTTGCAATAGTAACCAGCTTAGTAGGGATGGTCAGGTTTTTTTTCCTCAGTCCATATTAGCTCCATGCACATTCAGGCTCAAAGCAAAACATCACGTTTTGGGGTTTATTTTTGATATTATAGCAGGAATCCATCACTGTGTAGCTTCAGTTGGCATACACAGGACATTTGAGGATGCCTTATAAGGGAGGAATCTTTGAATCTCATCATCTACTAAATCTAAAGAATAAATTATATGCAATTTCAGTTAGAAGAAATAAAAATGGGATGGGTTGCCAACATATGGTTCACAAATAGCTCAAATGCAGTTCCCACATCACATCACCAGTTGCAGAGTTGTTGATGGGTCATCTGAGGCTGGGTCATCTGAGTCTCCAAATGCAAGCAGCAGCAAGCCAACAGGTACAACTGATGTGACTACTACTGGGATGCTTAGAGCCCAAATACATGCCCAGCCTGTCCTGTGAGGAGGAAAGAAACATGGCTGCTTGGAAACTATTACTCTCATCCACGAGAGATTGGCTCTAGTAACATCATCTTCCTTCAGCTCCTGATTTGTGTGTTCTGTGTTTTGTGGCTCTTATTGCTTGGAAAATTTAACATGTGGCTCACTGGGGGTCAGGTAAACTGGATGCATCTCAAATAGCAACCAAAGAAATGGAAAACCACAGCTTTTCTCTTCAGTATTTTTTTTCTGATGGGTTGTTGCTCTGATCTATCTAGCGTCACATTAGATATAATTCTAAATTACGACTTCCTTTAAAATGCATAAGTGCATTGAAAAGATATACATATATAACAAGTTTGAGAAAAAAATGATTGAATAAAATTGTCCTATAGGATAGCTTCAAGGATAGTTTCAGATGTTTGCTCTATGGTGTTTCTAAACTGGTGCTTTAAAAGAAAAAAAAACAAAATGTGGTGATTTAAGGCAGATTTTCCAAGGGGACTGTGAAGTCCCCACGGTGGCGTGGCCTGATGCAGCCTGCTTTCTAGATCATGCTACGAGGAGTGGCCATGCTGACATGTAGCTTCTCCATCAGTCCCCATGTGGCTGCGTCTGACCCTGCTTTGTGTCTTTAATTAGATGTAGACCACAGCTGAAGCATATTCACTTTTGATAGATCGTGTTTGCTTTTAATCCTGCTGCAAACTTGTATTAGTGGAATGCAAAATTCCTTTTTTAATCAGCCATGTATATCACAGAACTGAAAGAACATTCAGATATTATCAATGTAGGTAATATCAATATTGCAGTTTTTGTTGTTTTTGATCAGTACAAAAAATAGACTTTTAAAATAGAAGTGTTTACCGTGCCACTGTCAGTCTTCAGACTTTCTCTAAGATGCCTCATTTGTTTTTTGTAGATGAGATCACTGCCAGCTTTCGTAGGTTTGGACCTCTTGTGGTGGACTGGCCTCACAAAGCTGAAAGCAAGTCATATTTTCCACCTAAAGGTAATTAGCTTAAAATATATTTATGCAGGCTGTTCTGGTAAAAAGAAATTATGTCTACAATATGGCGATCCATTAAAAAGAAAGGATTTAATTATCAATGATGAATTTGCTCTTTCAAGTGTATTTTCAGCAGCTACCATGATGGAAAAAAAACAAATCAGTGAATGAAATATAGCCTTGTGTGTGTACTTCAACAAGCCCAGAGTCCTTAATTCAGTGTTTAATTGATACTAGGCTTAGTTTAGAAGGAAAGGTTTTGAAATTTCCTATTTCTAACTCTGTTGTGGTTTGCATATTGTTTAAACTGTAAGAGTAATAGTATAAGATTTGTCATGAGCAGGAAGTGGATTGTGTGCACAGTATGTTGTAGAGATGCCTGAGCCTACTTTGTGTGTGCGCTGACCCAGGAAGCTGTGATCCTGCTCAGAACCAAAAGGTTTGCATAAGGGTTTGCTGTTGCTGAGCTGCAGCAATGAATTCTGCTAAGAGTTGGAGTATTCAGCTTGGACGCGTGTCGTGCACCATGGCCACAGAGCTTCTAGGCTGGAATCGATTTGTTTCAGAGTGGCTTAGAGTTAAGCAGGTGGAGCTATTTCACACCCATCAGCAAAATACTATGCTGACTTATTTGGGGTTTATGGGAAAACTGGCTGGGTGAGTTACTTGGTTAAACTCAATTGCTCTGATTGTACTGTACCTTCTGCTGTGATTTTATATTATACCATATAGTCTATGCTCAGTCACACATGCCTCTTGCATATAGTTTGGGAGTTCATGCATTATGTAAAACTGTAGCATAAAATTAGACTCAAAATTTCTGATCTATACCTTAAGATTTTCTGTTCTTACTGGACCTCACAGTTCTTAATTGCTCATTAAGGCCACTGATTATTTTGGCAGAAGAGCGGGCTACTCAGTCACTGAACTAGCTAATCCTGCAACATTTTGATAGACGTACTTTTGACCGTAACAGACAAGTAACAAACAGTTTATGTTGAAACTTGAGTGCTGGAGGCAAGGTAGCACTGTGACAAATGCTTCTTCTGTAAACAGCATTTGGGGCCCTTGCTTTAAAACAGAACAACGAAACATACATGCTCTGTCTTTCCTGTCCCATTCTTACAACTCAGCCTTGCTGTCAGGAGTTTTTATGCAACATCTGTTCCTGAATTAATAAATACATAAATAAGTAAAATAACCATTTTTTTTTGTACTTTCACATAAAAGTTTAAGGATCAGTAATAAAACAAGTTTCTCCTTGTCCCCAATATCTCTTGGTCCTCTCCACTATAGTTTTTGTTGTCATTAATTCAATAACTATTTAAGGCAGATCAACATGGGACTTTCAATTATTGTTGAGTTTGTTCTGTATCTGACAGTGGACTAGTTATGCCTCACCAAACTTGTGAAAATGTTTTAGAGTAAGATCTATTTTAGCAGAAGACAAGGGAATGCAGGCTTGCTTCTATTTTTGTCATGGTTCTAATATAGGAAACAGCTTTCAAAGCCCCTGCCAGTTGCCCTGGATGTCTGTCTGAAAGTGCTAAACAACAGTCAATGCCAACTGTTCCAGATTTATTTATAAATAACTTCTTAGTTATCAATCAGGACTGCATTATACATCCTGCATTCCTGTCTTTGAGATTCTCTTAAGAGCTGTATTAAGCTTGGTTGGTCAAATGTACATGACCTACTGTGACTCCATATAGGCAAGATCTGCATAAAAGACCAGGAGTCAAAAGGCGAAGTTTGAATGCATATTGTATTTTTTCAAATCTTTTGCATCTTTTTTAAATATAAAGAATAGTTCTCTTGCAGGGTTATTGTGAAATCATTGAAAGAAGCACCACAATAAAATGCCTCTATTTCTGTTATTCCACAGAAGCTCCTTTAGCATTAAAATACTGTATTTATTTGTTTTAACTGGCTTTATTTTAGGTCTGTTCTCACTTATTGTCAGGCACTTATTTAAAAAAAATGTAATGAAATGAAAAGAGATACTTGAAATTATGCTTTTGCACAACATTCAGTGACATTCAGCTGTCAAATACGATTTCAGATGTTTTCTCCCTTTTTCCTATGTTTTTTCTTCCATGTCACTTTACAAACCTGTAAAATTTCTGACAATTTCAATATGATTATTTCAAATGGAAAATCTGCCCAAAATAATAAAAAAAAGACAGACAAATTAAATTACAGAGGATGTCTGTTATGTGCTAGCAATCTCAAAGGAGAACAAGAACACTGGACTGTGGGAATGCAGTGGGATGATGTGGAGGCCAATCTTTGTTCACACGTTAATAAGACTGATCTGTGAGGCTTCTCCCACCTACCTGAACGTGCCTGTCTGGCAGTAATATTGAACCCTGCTCTTTCTGAAAATATGCTATCACCTCCAGATGGACTTCAGTGGCCTTTTGATGGGTAGGCTTTTTTATTACCCCTTTATTTCTTTAGGTCAGGCTGAAGGACTATGCCTAGACTTAGAACAACAGTTGCTTTTTGTTTGCTTTGATAAGCGTTCAGTTACAGGCTTGGAGCAGATAGAATCGTACCATTGGGTCAGCATAGTCCGCTGAGTTTTACACTGGAGCAGTTTCATCACAGATTTCTGCCTTCATAGCTACATGCAGGTAATGTCACCCCTTACAGTCCTGAGCGTACTGATACAGACTTTCAGTCTCTATGTTGATTCTTCAAGAAAAATGCTATGCCTTATTCATAATGGAATGACTTTGTGAAATGTTTATGACATTGATGCAATAGATGAATTCCATATAGTTGCTTTATATTAGGAGCACTATCATGATATCCTTAGGACTAGGAACAAAAGGCTGCAGGAGCTATTAGCCATGACTAAGCTGATCAGGCATGAAATCTGAAAGATTAAAATAAAACTACAGTCTAATGACTTTTTTTCCCTCCTCTCTTTATCTGGAGCTTTATCTGGTTAGTTTGGTGGGTAAATCAGGCCATAGATGTGCAGTCAACCTTGATCTGGCAAGCCATATCAGCTCATTTATTAGCTGGTGTGGTTGATTAGCTTAGGTGCAGTGTCACATAAGCTGCTTTCAGGGCTAACTGAGGTCCAGAAACATTCTCACAGTGCTGAGCTTGAATAAAAAATGTTTTCCTGGATTTGGCATCCTGAGCAGGATGATGCCACTGGCCCTGTACAGTCACTGTCTTTACTTAAATGCATCGATTAAGTGCTGGACCTGATGGACATAGACGAGTTTTGTGTGACATACACTGAACTGCAGTCTCCATCATGGTGAGTTACACAAGGCTTATTACAATACGGTTTTGGACCTGGGGGGACTACAGGTCAACAAGGACGTGCTTGTATTATGCTACTAGGGCACACTGTGTACTGTGTCATGCAGGTTTTCCTGTTTTTGCAGGTATTCTAGGTCTTTGTTACCTGTACTGAATCTTGTCTGACATGATGACACTGTGAGCATGTGTTTGAGAAAGAGATCTGGCTTGATCAGCGGTTAAATTTTGGTCATTACCACGACAAAACCAAAATTATCTGGCAGATCAAATGGCCCTTACAGGAAGCACCAGGGAGCTCGGTATTTAGACTGTGGAGAGAACACCAGTGGCACCCAGCTGTTTTGTCACTGAAAGTGTAGATTATTGCACTTGGGCAAGAGAAGTTGATAACAGCTGACAATGTGGATAAGAGGCTGCAATTTCTAGTTCTGAGCATCTGTATTATTTCCTCAGCATTTCTTTTTACCTCTCCTATGCATTGTAAAGCTTAGCACCGTGTTTTTATGTTGGTGTCGTACATGAGGTGACTATAATGCTTCGCTTCTGAATAAGGCCAATTCATTACTGCTGCCTGAAAAGTCTTTGGATGATTTCCTTTGGCATCTGTTTGGATGAGTTAGTAAAAGAACTGGCAAAATTTATAAATGCCATGTGTTGATCTTGGTAAGCAGATGCCCAGTTCGTAATGTGTTTACTTGGCTTTCACAACAGAGTTTTGGGAACTAAATGTGGCTTGTGATTAAGTATTTTCTGAGTACCTATGAGATGGTGAGAAATAATTAAATATGCACATAAGTTATCAAATGTAGTTACACGTTACCATGACAGTTTATTTCACTATGACAAAATCCAGGTAATTCAATTTGTATTTGATTTAAAATATGAAGGCTTTCCAATTTATTTGCTGGTCTGCTGAGTTAAGCAATGTTTATGCTAACTACGGTCAATTTTTTTTCCTGCTTCTTTTATTAAACAGATGGTGTCAACTGTTTCAAAAACATTTTCCTTTAGTTTTTTTAACAGATTGCTAGCTTTAAAACAACTTCTTTAAAAAAAAAGCTTGTACTGGTTTTTTTGTGATAACTGTGATTTTTCTAGTACTCACTGAAACACGCATGACATTTTACAAAGACAAAAAATACACCAAAATGTTTCTCTGTTTCTTTCCATTTAAGAGGAAAGATGTTATAGAGCAAGAAAATGAGGTGGGAGAGAATTGAAGACAGGATGTGTTTGGAATGGAGGAATGCATTGATTTTACAGTTGATTAAGACGTGTGGTACAACAGTCTGATCCTCTTGTATCTTCTCTGTTCTTCAGTTATTTATTTGATTAAAAATAGACACACTGTAGTTACTGCTCACAGGGCATACAGGGATGAGCAAGATCTCAGGAAGAAAAGAATACTCTATATATAAAGTTGCATGAAGCAACACTGGGAAGTGATTGCTTTCATTTAAAACTGCTGGTGCGGCAGACTGTATGAGCATTCCTGATGATCTCTAAGGTAAACTAGTTGGGGACACCGTCATTGGCAGTTGTCTGACCTTCGTTGTGTGACTGAGGTCCCTTTTCATGGTTAATTCCATTGCCAGTGCAGTAGAGATGGTAGTTTCTGCAAGAGCAGTAGCAATGAATAGTTACAAGGATGAAGTATGGTGCCATAATTCTAACTTCATCAACTAGATTCAGAAATTGGCATCTAGTTTGTCTGAGTACAGTGAACTATTGTACAGAAACTAGTTTCAGTCTTTCAGAGAAGCTGCGGATGCCCCATCCCTGGAGGTGCTCAGGGCCGGGTTGGATTGGGGCCCTGGGCCCTGATCTGGTGGGTGGCACGCAACCAACAGCAGGGGCTTGGAACTGGATGGCTTCCAACCCAATCATTCTGTGATTTTTTTATTTTTATTTTTTTTAGTTATTTTGGTCTAAACGATCTAATGTCATACTACTAAAGTGCAGCACAGAATGCCTGGCCAGCTTTTGTGTCTTACAAACTGAAGCTGGAGACTTTTCTAGAAAGGAAACTTAAGTTCCTTATCCAGAAGTGCATTGTATGGCAAATAGCAATGAAAGTTCCTTTTAAAACTTTATTTGCATATGTTCCCACATAGAAGTGCACAAGACCAGTCCTTTAACCACTGATCTCTCAGGCTGTATATGTAATTTGGAGGCCCTGTGCCTTCCCACAGCAGGAATGCATGATCCCAAAGCAATGCAATTAACAAAGCATGTGGTAGCAACATGCAGTACATACTAATTTGCAATTTAAGGTTGTTTTTAGTGTAAAGTTGCTTTTAGATTTTCAATTAATTTTGTTTAAGCCTTTCTTTGTAAAGGTCTTCATGCTTTTTCCTATGCAGTGCTTGATGAGTCTTGGTGGTGAAGTGATAATGATTTTAAAATATTTGTCTGATAACTGGCACAGCAGTCTCAAAGAGAACATTCAAGAAGCTGCTTCACGTAAGAGAATGTCTGTCCCTAGAGCAATGCCAACTGCAGTTTCTTTTTCTAAGAGTAAACAAGAATCTGATGAGGTAAAATATAGTTATTTTTGAGTAATCAAACCTAGGGAGGCACATCTCATTGAGGTGGCTTTGCAGGATTAGTCTCTCCCAGCTTTCACGCTGCCTTCAACAACGAACACTATTTCTTTTAGAATCGCAGCCTAATTCAGAATTCAGCTTAGTATCTTATGTACCTTTAGACTTTTCAAGGGCGTATTTTGGGTGTTCTCTTTTCTGGTGGTATAGAGGTAACTGACTCTGACTTCAATTTTTGAATGTACTGGGCAGCTAATGTTAATAGAGCCATACTTGTGGTCATGAACTTTAAACCTTAATGTCCATAAAGATGATATTGAAGAGAAAGGAGGGGCTTTACTTACTTACCTTCTTAGTAGCTGAAGATGAATCATTACCTTTCCAATTCAGGGACAGGGCGAAGGTGGAGGGGAGATGCAGATCCGCTTCAGGAGAAAGCTTTGTGTTTTGTGAAACAAGCACAGAGAGCTTGATGACTGACTTCATAGTCTCCTAAATAACAGCACTGAGTTGTATGCTCTTAGGAGCGTGCATATCTTTGTCATTTTTGTGAATGATATATATTACTGTGATATACGGTATACTAATTCAGCATCTATGTATATTATACTGTTTATATCAAACTGAGTCACTGAGTACCTTACACATCACGTGGCTCACTCATGAGGGCTGACATACATTTTCACTATTTGTAGTGACTACAAAGTGTCGATATGGGAGAGAAAATATGAGTTCTGATTGTGAATTCTCTTACCGATAATATATTTAAAAATTAAACTGATATTTAACTAAAGTTATACTAAGCGATTTTATGTAGCTACTCTTTGTACTGAATTTCTGTATTGGATAACGGTTAAAAGATTCCTAAGCAGACTGAAAAATGAGTTCCTGTTGTCACTTCACAGTCCAAATAGGAAAGAAAATGCTAGTGACTCTATTTGAATGACTGCCTGGTCACAGTATCTAGCCAAAATCTTCAAATCAGTTTCGTCGTTTCTGATTGCTCTGTGGCAGGTTCTGGTTGCAGTAGTAGTCAAACAGCTCTGTTCTCCAACATAAAACCACCAGTTTGGACTCTACCAGGAAAACAATATACAAAATATCTCAGTGTGGATAAAATAACTTGGAAAGAAAAGTGCAGGGGAGAGTGAAGGTGTCTGAAATTCCCCTTAGAGGAAGCGGTATAATTGAGATTAATTTTTTTTCCTTAGTCACCCTAAACACTACATTTTTTGTGTTACATTTATTAAACAAAGTCAACTCAAAAGGCCCAATAATATTAACAAACAACAAAAAAGTGCTACTTGTAGTGTATTTGCTCCTTGAAGCTCCTAGAAAGAATGTGTCAGGGTAATTTAGTTACATTGTGCGGCTTCGCAAGATGCATGCTGCTTGCAGAGGACAGTGACAGTACTGAAGTATTCAAGCTAAATATTCAGTATGCAATTCTAATTGCTTTCTATGTCACCTCCATGAATCATATAAAAGAGGTTATGAAAAATACAAGGAAGAGTGTGGAATAAATATTTTTGCTAGTGATGTACCACTCATTCTTTCATACACACTTAAAATGAATGGTCACTCCCCATTAAATCTTGTTAGCAAAGAGTTTATCATAAAAGCTGCCAATGCAGATTCAGTCTGAAGTTGTGTACTTGTTAAACATCTGTTCTCTCCTGAAGTAGCTCAGAAGGTAGTATTTCCCTTTCTTACTTTGAATCATTTTCAAAGCAGAAAACATGTACGTTTGTAAATCTTAATGTGTAAAGTTGCTATTTTTTCGGAATAATCTCTTGTGTAAATGTTACTGTTGTGTCAACTGCATGTCAGTGTGTGTGCAGAACACCAGTTCTCAACCTTTCCCAGCATATCAGTGATGTAATGAGGGAGGAGAGACATTTGACATGGACACACAATCTTTATTTTTATCTAAAGCAAAGGTCAGTAAAGCCCTTCTTAATTGAAGTCTCCCAGAAATAACCATTGATCCTACTTTAGAACATACATACTTGTTGCAAAAATAGATTCTGGATCCAACAAAATTTTAGATCACTAAGGGAAGTTAAATGTGGGGTTTGGGAGGGTTTTCTAGCCATTAAATGAAAGCCTTTAACAATTAAGGCACTAGAAAGTTTTAAGGCAGCAATAACAGAATGAAGAAGATGAAAGTATTACTTGCAATGTGAACATACTGAAGTATAGAAAAAGGGTTTTTTTTTGGTCACTTAACCCTAAGAAAGAACCAGCCTGTTTTGTCAGATGAAAGCAGTTAAATATTTGTCTGATTGTCATAAACAACTTCTAAAACCATGTCAATTCTACTGGTGGACAGCCTTTTTCATAAAGTGTTCCCATAAAATCTAAGTTCTATTTTTCTGCCTTTTCTGTTGTTTTATACATGGGAATATATGGGTTAATCTGTGTTATGGGCTCCAGAATAAAATCAGTTTTTTGAATAGTCAATATTGAGGTCTTGATAATACTAGTTTGTGCTTTGCTAATAGCTTGAGCTGTGTCTTTTGTTTTGCTAGTAATATAGGAATCATCAAATTTTTCTTTCAAATTATTGAGGAAAGTTGCAGAGGATCGTTGGGGAGGAGCACTCTGTAGTACTCGCACTGCAGTGTGTTCACTCCTTCTGAAAGCAAGAATCTAAAAATAATTTTTACTCCTCCTGCACCCCCTGGTAAGTTGTGATCATTTCATGAATTACAAATCTGTGCTGCCTTATAAATTCCCATAAGCAATATATTTATACTGTCCTATTCCTAGAATCACTGTAGTGATGCACACCATTCTATCCCTACAGTAATTATACAGTAATTTAAATTCACTACTGTATCATCTGAAAAGACGCATCAACGATTGTTCAAAGGTAATGACCTCTATTTTTATTCTCCCAAATCAGAGGTTAAGACCGGAAATAGGAATTCATCAGGTGTTGGAAGACGATGCTCGGGAGTGGATCTGCTTCCCTCTGGTTTCAGAAGCTAGGAGCAGCAGAGCTGTTCTCTCAGATGTCTCACTGCTGTGTTTGGCAGCAAAATCGCTCTAGTTTGGGGATCTGTGATGTATGTGGATAACACCATCTCACTATAATCACTGCTCCATTACATCACAATGGAGACTGCGGAGTTTTCATTTAATAAAGTGAAAATCATAGTGGTTTAGAGGATTTGGTAAATCCTGTGATATTTTTTGTAACATATACCATTCTGATCTCCCAGAAAAGTGCATGCTAAGTAGAAACTTCGGCTGAACAAATTTCTCTCTCAATATGACCAGTTGAGTTTTGGAAAAATCTTTGTCATTAAGGTCTTCAAGCTGCGTCTCTTCTGTACAGCCAACAGAGAGGAGAGACTTGAGCAACTAGAGCTTAAAAACGATCACGTGAGTGAACATCCAAACCAGTTATTATTAACCAGCAACTCACTGAAGCAGAAATTGACAAACTGACTTCTTACGATTAAACCTAGTGCTGAAGCGATGTTGTCAGCAATGGAAACCTCTCTGTTAAAGGAAACTGCTGACAGCATATCTTTTTTGGAAAGAGGTAAAATACCAAGTAATTGCGATTTTGATGTTTTTAAATTATCTTCATTTTAGCTGAGCTGTAAAAATGAAACAAAAAGAACCTTCCAAAAACACTTCAACAAAATTATTTCACAAAATGTGTAAGATTAGATTGGTGAGAATGCCAACATACAAAATACATTCTGGACGCTGCAAGGAAGAGATCTTTCTTACTCTAAGCTGAAATTGCTTGATTCTTTACACTGTTTTGTCCAGTTTCAAAGAGTTATTCCTCTTTGCTTGCCCATGTGGCAGAAAAGGAAACAACAAAATTTTTCTTTCAGTAGTTCTTTGGTGAAGCGCTGAATTGATCTGCATGGTATCTTCAAATAATGCTAATTAAGTTTAAGTACTGTAAACTGGAGAGATGTGGAATTTAAAATGATCTGAAATATCCTCTGAATTTAATCTGTCACGACCTTTTTCTTTTCCTCAGCAGATTAGTTGCTCTGTTTGATATACTGTACATACACAGTCTCCCTTATGTTGTCCATTTACACCACTCCCCTAGATGTGTAGCTTTGGTGTTTTCAAACTATTTGCAGATACCACAGCTGAAACCATCTGGATAGCAGATCAGGGAAAAATTCTAGCAGTAAATTCCACGTGAAGCCCTTAAACTATCAAACGCTCAGGCATAGTACTATGATTTTGCAGGTATTTTTTTTCTCTGCTCATCCTCATGGATAAATGATGGTGCCAGTTCTGTACGTGTGCAGAAAAACAGAAGCAGACGGAATGGTTTTCAGATATGAATGATCAGTGGTTTTAATTGCAAGAAGCTTGTCAGGAAAACTCTTAACCAGTAATAATGTCTTTTCCCTTTGGATGACCAATGACTAGCAGTTCTGGCTGGACTGGACTCAGTAATGTGGAGTGACCCTGTAAGACAACAGAAGCTCTTCTCTGACATTTTGGCTTCCTAAGCAACATTCATATTGGAGTGAAAGGTATTGGTCTTAGGGTAAATTCCTTAATGTAAAAGACGGAAAACATAGCCTGTCTGAACAGTGGCCTTTCCAGGTTTCACCCATCTCAGAACTATTAAGCTGAGCATCTGCATTCTATCTTAAAAAGTGTCTTACAATTTCAGTTCCTCTATAGACAGTTACAAAGTCATGGTGAAGTGCAAGCTGTGTGTCTGCACATAGAACTGTTGGATTCACACGGACGGGGAACGTCTTGCTGGCGTCTTGGTCTATGTAAATGATGTCAGGCGTTACGTCTTTTTGTTTGAAGATCTTTGAGAGAAGCTCTTTCTATCAGTTCTGAGTGTTTTGTGCATCAGAGCTGTAGCAAGTTTCCTTTCTTCTTGAAAAATAAAACTTAAGAAAAACATACAACTTAAAAGGTACTGTGTTGTAAAATCCAGTATCAAATTCTTTTAACTAAAAATAACTGACTTCAGCTAAAAGCAGTCTAGATGTTTGGGTCTCTGTCTTCTGCCATGAAAATTGTATGTCATCAATTTATTTTACCTCCTGCTGAGGTAAGGAATGGAAGGTGAAATCAAGCAGACTACTGACTTACATTTATCTAGAATTTTTCTATATTAATATTGCTCAGAGTAGAATCTGAAATTGGCTTATTGACAAACAGGAATAACTGGGCCTTCCTTCATACTTAGAGACTGGTTTCTTTTCAGCCATCTGCTCAGAGTTGAAGCAGCAGCAGCAGACCTGAGCCCTGTGGAAGATGAAAAAGAGCTGCTTTGCCCAGAGCAGCTGTGGTTTAATACTGCCCTGAAATTGACAAATTCACTTCTGAATTTAGTTGTGCTTTTTTTGTGTTGATGATTGCAGATGCCTGCTATTTCATGCTGCCGACCCAGTAAACTTCACAGAGATAGCTCTTGCCTCATCAAAAATGTAGTCTTTGTCCCATAATTAATTCATGTGACTATTATCGTAACTATAATAAAGCGAATTGTATGCTATAGACTTTTTTCGTACCCTTTGATTCTGATTTAGAGCTGCTATGCTTTCCGAAGTCTGAAGTTTTAAAATGGTGGTGACCTTTGAAAGTGGAGACAACCATACAAGATTTGCTCTTGCAATGTTTTACACAGTGCAGAAGCAAAATGCCACGTAAAAGGAGAGGCTTTGGTTCCATTTTGGAATATTCTCCATGAGTTTTGTGTTTTGTTTTTTTTTTTTAAGGAGGGGGTGCATTTCAAAACTTTTTTTCTTCAAAAAATTTGGGGAGAAGCATCTTTACTACAGGAAAAATGGAGATGGTATCTGGATACTAATGCTTTTCCATAAACTGTAAAGAAACTATAGGCAGTGATGACCAGCAGATCCTTTCTGCTTCTTGGCAGGTTTTAGAGGTGAAAGGACTCTGTAAATTTCTACCTGTGCTTATTCAATGCATCATTATTGAAATAGTCCTCTCCATTCAGCAGTGAAGAGGAAGCACTGGGGCTCCTTTCCCTTGTCCTCATGGAGCAAGTGGACGTGCTGTGGGTTTTGGGTTTCTTTTTTCTTTTTTCTTTTTTTTCATTTACATTGAAGATGTGGAGAAGATATGGGGAGAAACTTTCCATAGTAGTTATGACAGTGTAGGAAATCACTAATTTTTCTATCTGGGGTATGTTAATATCGTTAGCAGCGAATGTGAAGTGTGTACCTTTCACTCTGTCAGTAATCACTGTGATATGCGCTATTTAACAGTAAAACTGGGGTTATGAAGACATGCAGTTCATTTCACAGAGGCTACTGATCCAGAATCTGTTCTCATTAAACCCTTCCATATGATCTGCTTGCTGTGTTGACTTGTCTTGATACGCATCTTGTCTTCCATTCAGATACGTAATCTTCATTTAATTACTACATGGATTCAGGGTTCAGTTATTTTTCACAGCTGTGGAACTGAGGACATGGAGAACATACCTTTAATTCAAAGCAAACAAAAAGAGCTCCAAACCTTGACTTTAATGTGGCGTATGGAGAATTTCTTACTTATCAGATTACTCAGACTTAGTCTAGTACTCATGGAAAAAAAACAACCACCATAAACCCAATAGGAGTCCAGCTGTAAGATGCTAAACTGTTCACATTTCTTACCTCATGCTTTTTTAGAGAAAAGAATCAGCTGACAGCGTCGTACAGTTCTATTTAAAATTAGACTGCCCAAAAGAAATCTTTGCAGCCCTGACTAATACATAATTTCACTCTTCTGCAGTAGCTAAGTGAGATTGCAGTCATTTCTATTTTAAGGTTTCTTAAGTATTTAAAGCCTTTGATGTCGTCTTGAAAATCCAGTCATGTCACTGCAGTGTTTAAAAGAAAGTCTGTGGGTTTTTAACACCTTGGATTTTTATTTTTCCAAAATGAGTTTCATTTTTAATAGCCCTTTCATCTTTGGATTTAGCAATGTGTTTTATTCATGGTCAAAGCAACCTCCAGTGAGATTACTAGTGGTGGCTTTGAGCAATGACCCTCTGTCATCACATTAACTGATTTAGTCATTTAGTTCATACTGATTCTAAATATTCCTTTACTGTGGGCTTTTAAAACAAATCTGTTCAAAAGTTCTAGTACATACAACCATAATACAATTTAAATACAACTTTTTTTAATCCAGAAAAACAAATGAAAAAGTGCTATTTATCTTCCATGAAATAATTACATCTATTTAAAGCTACTTTTTGAGGTAGCCATCTCAACCATATAAAAATCAAGTCACAGATATTAAATTAGAGTATTAATTTTATTTCCAAGGTTAATTCCGTCTTATTTTTTCCTTAATAATATGAGATAGATACTGAAATATGTAAGAGAGATCATACGCGGATGATAGATTTTTATTGTCAGGTTGGATTCTATAAAACATCGGAGACGACGCTGTCTAAACTTTCAAAACATAGAATGAAAGAAAATGTGCTTCTGAGGTAGTTCAACTTTTTTCATTGCACATATGAGATAAGTACACGCGACTCTGCAAAGACTGTTCTGACTTCCTATACAGTACGCAAAGAGAAAGTCCTCCTCTTCATATTCTCATTTTCATCTCTCTTCACTGCCTGACATCAGTGTTATAAAGCTGAGAACATGTGCCCCTTTGAATACAAATATCTGATTTTTCCAAGTGGACTGAATTTGGGAAATTCGGTACTTGATCTCAACTGCAGAGGAAATCCATTGATTAAATGCAGACCTCTGCCATAGGTGTATGTTCAAATACTCTTTGATCTTGTATATCTCTTCATTATATATTTTTTCTTTGTTTGCAATGTAGCTATGATTCTAATAGCCAGAAATAAGTTGATCTTGCCAGCTTTGTATTGGAAAATGAAGATTGTGATTTACTGCTGTTCTTAAGTACAAGAACTTAAAATGTTTATGAATGATTTCTAGTAGATGCAAGGTGAGCATAAAGTGGTAAGCTTCTGTTAATATGAAGAGGTGAAATGAACTCGGCAACTAGTGGAAATCTCTGAGAAAAACTTCTGATTGAATTCAGTCTGCTCTAGAGCTCATGAAGTGAGACGTCTGCACAGCTCCTCTCTTAGTATCCTTCTGAAATATTCCTGTATCATGAAGTAAAAAGACTGTTCAGACAACCTTAGTGAAGCCAAACAAAAAAAAGCCTACCGTGTTTTTAGTAATTTGATTAAGATGCACAGAGGGGAATGTGCTGAAGCACACGATGCTGAGGCATCTGAAGCAGCTTTCAGCATTTCCTAAATAATTCACATTTTTGGATTAATATATTTTTGTTTTGGAAACTAATGTTCTTATTCATTCTACCTCACCCACTGTCTTTATAGAATAAGTTTCTTTTAAACCTTGAAGTCATTACAATTGCTAATTCCAAATGTTAGAAGTTAACTGGCCAAGAAGCAGAGTTCTGTTGGGGGATTAGGCTCATCTCTTACTGCAGTAGAAATAGGGATTAAAATATTCAGTAAAACAGAATACAATGTCTAAAGTAGATGCTTTGAGTTTTATAAAGTTATACCAAACTTTGCAGTTAAATACAGCTGATAGGAAAAGATAATTAATAAAAATTAATAATAAGTTACAGTTTAGATTGCTGCTCTCTTCTTTAAATGATGGCTGAATGATGCTGTTTTCTTCCTATGTGAGAAACCTCACCGTTATTGAATTCTATCAAGTGCAAAGTAATTCTTTTTTGCAGTGTCAGTTTTGGCAGGTGTATTTTTCCAGTTTCGTTGTTTTTATAATACAATCTGAGTTCAGAGTGCATCTTCTGCTACAGAGTTCACTTCAAATGTTCCCTTCCTCCAGGGAAGCACGCACATGCTTCTATGAACAAGCAGATGCAGGTAGTGGTATTGTGGAGGCTCAGTCATCAGTATTAGCAGTCATTACACGCTCCTAGAAAATAAGTAAAAATACTTTCAATTTTGGCAGGTATCTTTCTTGCCCATATTAGTTACTTTTAATTTCACTGTAACCTCTGTTTATCCTGAGTGTGGAAAGTCCTTGAATAACGGGAACAGATGTGCAATCACCAAATTCTGAAGTAATGCTGAACACTGTGTACATGTACTTTGCTAGTCCAGCCTGCTTGCTTCTCTAGATTAACAAAACACTTCTGCTGTAATCTCTTTACCTGACTGACTTCAGAGAGCCTACAGACCCCTTAGCAGGCAGGCCGATGTGTTCCAGTCACAGAGGTCCAGAAACACGAGTTGTTAACTTACTAAAGTTCACAGCTGGTGCTGGCCTCAGGTTGGAAAACAGAATTTGTACTAATTTGGACTGCCCTTATGATCAAGCAGCCACAGTTAGGTTAATTTTATCTAGCTTGTGATTTTTATGATCATGTGATGTGTATCCAAAAAAATGCCTGTCAATTCCAACTACTACTGGTGTAACCTTTTCCTATGACCCAGAAAACCTTGGAAAAGTTCCATAGGAGAAGGAAGCATTTCAAGCTGTTTTCCACATTTTTGCTAAGTGATTAAGCCAAAAAACACATTTACCAATTTTGAATTTGACTTCATGCTAAAGAAACTTCAGATATTTTGCTGGTTTAAGATTATAAAAATCTGAAATAGACAAAGTTCTGTTGCTAATGCTTTTTTATATGCCTCTGAAAATGACCAGTCATACAGGAGTTGTGTAGAATGAGAGATGATAGGGAAAGAAGTGATTTGGCAGATAATACTCTACAGAGGAAAACGCTTATGCAGCTTCTTATTCATTTTTCATTTCTAATAAATCAGAGTTGTGCAGTATATATTTAAAAAGACATACCAAATAATAGCCACTCAATACTGCAAAATTAGGGTAAGTTACAACTATTTGAATAGCAAATAGGCTGTGTAAAGCTATACTAAAAGTTGTCATAATGTAAATGTGGAGTACCATTGGGTGGGTGCTTAGTTGAGTCTTAGGCAGATGAAGTCTTGTGGTCCTGCCTTAAACTCCAGCTGCTTCTAATTGCTGCACATTTTCTGAAAAGAAGTAGCCTGTAAGACATGCAGGTGCCAAATTATAAAGGTCAAAGCCAACGTGTTCACATTCAGTGACATTGTGCTCATTATGGAGCGAAAGAGCATGCATGGTAGAAAGGCCTTTTCATTGGGGCAGCTGTATTCAGCCTAGCTGCCAGTCTTCAGATGGTTTTGCTTACTGTAGCATGTGCTGTGTTAGTTTGCTTCTGATGTGGCAAAACGTGATCGTTTGGGTCAAATCTTTAAAACTCAAGAAAGCTTTATGGATAGCTGCATTCAGAAGCGCACTGAATGCCACACACTTAGTTTTAATTTCAAGTTCTAAAATTTGAAATCACTTGGAGTAATTTTTGTTGGACTTTCTTCTTCCTTTTGAAGTGTTGTATTTAAATATAAATGACAACAGCAAGTCTTTTGACTCATAATAGAACGCAACAAATGCCATTCTTTTTCACTCTGGCTTGTTGTTTTCAGGTAAGCATTTTCTTCTTGTTTTTCAGACTGAGTTAAGTATGCGCACACAGAAACATTCAAATCCTTGCAGAGTTTAAATGAGCAGCTATTTAAAGATTTACTTTGTACTCTGTGACGCTTGCCTTATTTCTTGATGTACTCTGCTAAAGTTAACTTTTGACTTAGCGTGTCACAGTGTCTTATTAACAGCATGTTTGTGATTTGCAAGGTAAGCACTAATCTCGCCTTGGGTGATAACCTTCCTTTTGAATGACTGTGTTTTTGTATGTTCTAAGTGTTTTATAACTTCAGACTTCACAGTTTTAAAATGCTTACAAAAATGTAAAAATTTGTTCCAGGTAAGTGATTTAAAATCTCATCTGACAGTACACAGTCTAGGTGATACTACTCAGAAATAAACTGTACTTACAAAGCAAGTGTGTAGTATAATTAAATAACCATAATTCATATTTTTATGGTGTTAACATCTCTGTCTTGAACAGGCTATTTATCTGTTTACCTATATGCTTTTTTGACCCTTTTCCCTAACATTTATTCTCTGTATATAATGACCAGAAATTCCATATTCCCTTTGTGAGATCATAAGCACTGATACCAGCTTATATCTGTTGGCTGCATAATAAGTATAAGAAGAACCCCTTAGTTCCCAGCCTATATTCTCTCTCAAATCATTAAATGAAGAAATAGACATAGTCATATCCAGAAAGCATTCTCTTTTCCATTCCAAAATCAATACTGGATGAGAGTACGATATACTAGGTGAATTTAACTTTATGAAAACAAACTAAGAACTTCTAGTTACTTGTAATTCTTATATTTTATTCTTTTGGTGGGTTATTTATTAAAAAAAAAAAAAAAAAAGTTTTATAAATTAACCAGCTCTTTTTTCTTCCACCTTTATCCTTTCCAAGGTTATGCCTTTCTGCTGTTCCAGGAAGAAAGCTCTGTACAAGCTCTGATAGATGCCTGTCTGGAAGAAGATGGGAAACTTTACCTGTGTGTGTCAAGTCCCACAATTAAGGATAAACCAGTAAGTAGCTTATGCCATGACACCTCTGCTGGCCGCTAACCCATTTGCTGTTACTCTTTTCAGTTAAATAAATAAATAAATACTTATCGTTAATTGACATCCATTTCCTGCTGCTGCCCTTGATGTTACATTGAATTGACTTTCTGTATCAGCATAACGTGGTTTTAACATTTGGTTCTTTCTGATAAATGTCACGTTCAATTAACTTTTATATTTGGTACTTCTGGTGTCTCACAGGAATATGCATCCTTTTACAATGTTAGTTATAAAACAATTAGATTCAGCGTTTTTCACTCTATGTTATTTGGAAGATAAGAAAACTTTATGCAATGAAATGAAAGATTTAACTATCCCCTCTTCTTTCCCTCCATTAAAAAGGAGGTAGTTTCAAATATCCTCTGTAATCCATTATGTTTCTTTATTATTATTTGTCCTGAATGCAATAACCAAGAAATTTATAACTTAGGTAGGTCTAATTTACCACATATAAACTGAAGGGTAAACACAAGTAATGCAGAAAGTTACAGCAGGACATATGGTACCTTGTTTCTATTGTTAACATCTCTAATACTCTTCAAAGCTAGTCTTTTTCGTGGCTATGGATACATACAGATTAGATGGAAACTACAAATAAATATAATTAAATAAAAAATACACTGCCTTCTTAAAACACTATTAAAAAGCTCACACAGATAAATGAACAATCTAATATTATAGCACAGTCAGTGTGCGTACGTAGTTTCTAAGATCAACAAGCAGATATGAACAGCTTTGTCCAAATGCCTTGTGAGCGGTTTCTTTCTGCATAGTTTGAAGACTTCTCATCTGTGTTGCTTGCTGCTTAACAGAAGTGAGCAACTGCACTTTTTAAATAAACTCTTTTTGTATCCAAGTACAGAAGCTAATCTCTTCCCATTTATCAGTGCTTAAAAATGTGTGGTTCCTTGCATGTGAAGTCCAAACTCCATCTGTAATTATACACAGGTGATAAAATGTTCTGGAAGTCCTTTCACAGATTGCTTGTTATAAATGGCAGTTGGGGGGCAGGGAACTAATGAGGAAGGAGAGTTTGCTATGATGAAAAATTTAACTCAAGCCTGGCCTCTAGAGGTGATAAATTAATTGTCTACCTCCTCTCAAGCACTTAAATAAGCTATGTTCTTGAAATTTTGGTGCTCATGTCACTGATTCACTGCTTTTGCTAAATTAAAACTATATTGTTAACTAGAGTACGATTTAGTAGCTGTTTCTTTATTTTGAGTTGTCAACTTTCTCTTCTGAAAATAATCTCTTATTCCCTTTACAGGTGCAAATTCGACCTTGGAACCTAAGTGACAGTGACTTTGTGATGGATGGGTCTCAGCCTTTGGACCCAAGAAAAACTATTTTTGTTGGAGGAGTTCCACGGCCCCTCCGAGCTGGTGAGTGAAAGGAAAATGCTGGGCATGTAATAGAGTTTTCAGATTAAGCAGAAAACATTAAAAGAAGAAAGATGTACAGTACGTGTAAAAGAAATAGAGCAGAAAATATATCCCATATTTTCTCAAGATCACAGCTCACCTTCTAAGTCAGCCAATTTCTTCTTGTCTACAAAATACAAAACCTGATTTTTTTGTCTTCTAAATAGATTACTAATTTGGATAATAAACAAAAACAGTTTTCCTCAAATTTGCATGATATACAGAAATTGGCTGATTTTTCTTTTCTGTACACATACACCATCTTAATCCTAACCCTGATTTGCTTGCTGAGATGCAGATGAGTTTCCCTGCCCTTTTACTAGAATGCAAACTTCTCCAAGCTCCTTTCCAGACTCATTCCAACTCTATAATTTCTCCTTCTTTCTGACCCCTAACTTTCCTGAGGAGCTATGGATAAGGCCTCAGCTTTTGTTCAGAAGAAAGATTTCTCCCTGTCCAGTTCTCTTGTAGCCCTACTCTGTGCTGAAGGCCACTTGCCAGACCCACTCCTAATGTAACTCTGTTCCTCTCTTTTTTTTCCAGAGCCATAGACAGGACTCCCAAGCCTTAGGCCGAGGGAAATATTTATTATCCCAACCCCCAGTTGTTTTGAAGGATGTTTTTTTTTAGCACTGCTCCCAGCACTACAATCTTTTTTTTTTTCCTAACCTTTATATTTTTGTTGAGCCACTGACAAAGTCAAAGCCATAGAGAGTCAAAACACTTCTCCTAGATCTTCTGGCAGCCCTCACTTTCCTTTAGCGGTCCCTTTCCAACCTCGCTCCAAGTCAACTGCACACCATCTCTTCCTCTTAATCCTAAACCTAGTTCTTCAGGGCTGTGGTAGACAAGGACTCTCAATTGTCCCAAAGAGAGAATTCAAGACCAGGATTCTTGGTAGTCCTCATTTTCCTTTGGCAGCTCTCTTCTAGCCCCCTACAACTGCTTCCTTGCTTTCCCTTTCCTCCAAGCCCAATCTTATCCATAATTCTTCTGGGAAGCTGTATGCAAGATCCTCAGTCATTACTTGCAAAAAGCTTTCTCTTAGCCCAGGTTTCTTGGCAGCTTCCATTTTCCTCACCATCTTAAAATAAGGCATAATTGAAAGAGAGGATAATTATGTAAGTGATAACAATTAAACATCACCTCACTTCTAATTATAGCACTTCACAGAACTGTGTGTCGTTTGGCCTTTCATAGGTTGTTCATGCATTACGTTTAAAAACAGACAGTTACGTTCTCCAAAGCAGACAGTCAGTTTCCAGTTTTTCTTGTTTGCAACTTTCAAGGCCTCATTCAGGTGTTGTACGTAAGATGTCTGAACACTGCGTGGTTTTCTCCTCCTAGAATCGTGTATATTCTTTGTCTATTGGCAAGAGTAACTCGCTGGAATTATTTAAAATGTTTTTAAAAGCTCTTGTTTATTCCAGACTGTTGCTTTCTGGGATCATTACCTAAATAACGGTTACAAATCGCAGGAAAGAAGAAGAATATTTTAGTCTCTGTGTTGTGGAGATAGTTTCCCCTTGCTGTTTGGAGTGTGAGTTTGGTCTAGTTTGGTGAAATGGGTTGGACATTTATTTGCTCATTGCAAATGGACAAATTAGCATTTGGTCTTCCCTTAATGTGACACTTGTTTGCACAAATGCAGGTTTAAATTATTAAACATACTCAGTTTAATAATTGGCTCTATTCTGTGTCGTTAACAAGTTTTCTGAGAATTTCAATGGTATAAATATAATACCTTTTCATCTCAGATTTCTAAATTTTAACTTGCTACCAAAGGGTTTTCACACGTTGGCATTAAAAAAATCATTGAGTTGGCAGGTCCCAGTGCCTTGTTTTGTGAGGGTTGGTCCTTCATCCATCGAATTTGTTTCACTATCAGCTTATAGAGAGAAACTGGCTCAGCAACTGTACATCCTTACACAGCTTACATGCCTCTTCTCCATTTCCTTCAGCTCTTTATCTTCACCTTCTTTCTGTGTTTCCTTAGCCATACACTCACACTGTCTTCTAAGCGATGTTTATAACTTCTTTTTGAGTTGTGTCATGAAAAACAGCAAACCATTTTAAAATACCTCAAATCAAGTTAATATTCTAGAAAAAATACATTAAAATTCACCCTAAATGTTGGCATGCATTAAATATAACTTCTGGTGTTTCACCAAATTTTGTTTCAAATATGAAATACTTCCTTAATGTCTTTTCAAACTCTAGCACGTAGGGCAAAATAACAGATTCTAAATAAAGGAGCATATTTAAGTGACCTTATATTTGAACTAGTGTTAGCAAGCCTTGTTGGAGTTGGGATAAATCCTGGGTACTTAATCCCAAACACCACAGTTTCAATTTGCTATATGATAAATTCTAGAAAAGTTGAACTGATGTCTACTCTAACAAGGTGCATTTTTTTACCACAGTTCAATCACAGCAAGTTTCATTTTTAGTCTGTGTTTTTTTTCCTTTATATTTTACTGTAACTTTTATACAGTTGTTTCAAGCGGTTTAAAGCCAACATGTAAGTTTACTATTTTAGGCTTTGGAACACAAGCATGCTAAGGCAAATACCACTACTTTTTATCCAGCAAACCAAACAAAACTGTTATTTATGTTGAATCTGTATTTTTGAATTGCCTTCTTGCAGTTGAATTGGCAATGATTATGGACCGTTTATATGGAGGTGTCTGCTATGCTGGCATTGATACAGACCCAGAGTTGAAGTATCCAAAAGGTGCTGGCAGAGTGGCTTTCTCTAATCAGCAGAGCTATATTGCTGCTATCAGTGCTCGCTTTGTCCAGCTCCAACACAATGACATTGATAAACGGGTAAGTAAAATGGTATGAAATGATTGCTACTAATAAAACTGGTCAGAGATTAAAAACATCCTTACACTAATACTGTGTTAGAGAACACTAACTTCTGTTCTTCAATGTAAAATTTTTAATTATTTAAAGCGTAGTGGGGAAAGTAGACTTTAAACATCTCAAGTAACAAATTTAACACTGAAACCGGAAAATGGTGGTAAACTCAGTTTAGTCTCAGCTTTATTTGTTTTGAATTCTGAAGGTCAAACAGCATAGAATTAACCCACCTTCTTTTGCTAGCTTTACATGTTTCCTTGTTATGCATCAACAGATTTTATTTCTGGCTATTGATACAGCTTCTGCCTACTTGGATCATTTATGGTATTTCTGCAGTTAGGCAACTTGTACACAACGTATGTCTAGCCTTAAAATTCCCAAAATGGAAGTATTATCATAGGAATAATAGAAAATGATGACCTCAAAATCTTGGGTATTATACCAAAAAATGTTTGATGAGTAAATGGGAGGAGAAAAAAATGACGTTGTTGCTGCTTTTTTTTTTCTTTTTCTTCAGTCTATGGGTTCTGAAGGGTTTTCCAAATAGTAAAGGCTTTAATTTTATCCTCTAAATTCTGAGTTGAAGACATTAAAAAAAAACATTACTTAATTTCCAGTAGATCTTCAGAATTTGTATTTTTATCTCTTGATTACATGAATGAATAACACCCAAGCTTTTGAGGACTTAGCATTTAAAGTTATTCAGAAGAACACATAACATGCAGTGCTGGTATGTTTTTCTACCTAATTTATTATGAATTGTTTATTAAGAGTCAGCTTGATGGGTATTGTGTATGTCCATTATATGCAGTATGTAGTTAAAAACACATATCTGCAGTGCAGAGTCCAAGCTGGTTTTAGTTTCTCTTTAAAAATCTGGACTGTCTTTGTTGTTGTTGTTGTCGGATGAGGTCATAGTTACATCTCCTCTAACTATTTTTGTGATGCTACTGCATGTTGTGATTTTATCTGAGATGAGGCTGTTCCTAAATCTTTTTTTGTTCACTGAATTCTTACAGTTTCTACTGAGAGACTAAAAAAATGAATTTGGGAGGGTTAAATCCTTTGAGGTTTATGTATCACTTGTGCTTCAAAACCTGTTTTCTTGCTAAGCTTTACGACACATTCAGAAACGATGCTAGTTGGTAGTTGTTTCCAACAACCAGTACTCATCCCAGATGGCTGATTAAGAATTTAAGCTTACTTCATTATCTTCTATCTGTTTTTAATGTAGGTTTATCCATGAGTTTAAAGAAGCATGAATTCATTTGATTCTGTCCTCAGATTTTTATATCCAATAGATTGAAATCCCTAAATTGTACAGTAGCCATTCTTAAAACTATTTCACTAGTAATGGAAACAAGAAAAGAAGTGAGAGAATCTATTTCATACCTTCACAATTCACATTTTGGAAATGTGAGTAGGTGGAGATCTAGAGATATGCTGGACACTGGACCTGCTTTCTTCCAATTTCATTTGAGACAATGGCAGGGCATCTGATATGCAGACATCTTCAGTGTCATACCAGTAGCACAGTGTAATTAAAAAAAAGACTATTCTATCAGTTCCATAAGCAATAAATATCACTTGCCATATAAGCTTTACTTAATGAGTAAATTTACAAATGAGTAGCATTTGTTGACAAATTGAAGTAAAATTCACCGTAAGTATTTCTGTGCAAGTTTCTTGTTTTTCAACTTACTGTGTCTAATGTTGTATTCATTTAAGAGTAGTTACTGTGGTCAAGTTTTCCATGCAGTAAACAGACTGTTACAGCAAAATTATTTACCAAGTATGCGTTTCTCATCTTTTTCTAAGTCTTTTTTTTTAATGTAGCTAACTGTACTGAAACACTCTATAAATAGCATCTCAGAGACATAAGAATTACACGTTCATGAACTACTGACTTCCCCAGAAGAAACAAGCAGTCAATTTAAATGTTGCTTAAATTTAAATGCCATGATTCAGAGGAACAGCAACAGGAGAGAACTCGCATGCTGTCAGCTCCTGTAGTAGTATTGCAGCAAGTGCCTAGTCACGCACCAAAATACTGCTGTGTTTGGCACAGGTGCTTTACAGACAACAACAGAATCCCTGTCCTCGGATGTTTACAACTGAGACTAGGACAATAGTCAGCTTCCGCAGCCTATTTCTAATTGATTGCAAGGCCACAGTTACAACAACTGTGAAATCTTTACCGCATTTCTAGAGCTAAATAAAAAACGTACACAATGATTTTTGCAAGCATAAGGCAGTGTTTAACACTAGTGCATTTAATTTTATTCAGTGTGAATCATTTCTTCATCTGTTAGTCTGGTCCTGCATTTTTGCAGTTCACAAAAAGCAACCAACAACAACAAAAAAACACCTCTGAAGCTCATCAGACTCTCAGCTCTGAAGTTTAGAAATACAGATTTGTTTTTATCAGTCAATCCACTTTCTTTCAAATGTGCTGCTCTCTCTCGCTGTGCCCTCGTGACAGCTGTATTCACATATCTGGAAGCTTCCTAGCTGCAGAATCCTTGGAGGCGCTACTGTTGCCATACTTTCATCTTAGTACTTTTCTAAGAAATGTTGAATAGTTATCTAAGTACAGTGCTCCTTGAGATTTTCTGACAGGTAATCTGGTTGCTCTAAAAATCTAACTGCCAGGCCCTTTGGGTTAATCCAGCAGCACATGGAAACCTTCAACAGAGTCGAAAGAATTAAAATATTTTTCCTTCTATTCATGCTTAACAAAACTGTGTAATCTACTTAAAGTTATTTCTCTCTTTTGGTGCAGGTGGAAGTGAAGCCATATGTGCTGGATGATCAGATGTGTGATGAATGCCAAGGCACTCGCTGCGGTGGAAAATTTGCTCCGTTCTTTTGTGCCAATGTTACCTGTTTGCAGTATTACTGTGAATACTGCTGGGCAAGCATACACTCTCGTGCTGGGCG
>JANHGO010003674.1:0-26572 GCA_024606505.1 Aquila spilogaster | reverse complement strand
TACGTGTGATGGAGCCCTGCTTTCCTGGAGATGGCTGAACACCTGCCTGCCCATGGGAAGTGGTGAGTGAATTCCTTGATTTGCTTTACCTATTAAACTGTCTTTATCTCAGCCCACAAGTTTTCTCACTTTTCTGATTCTTTCCCCCATCCCACTGTGGGGGGAACGAGCGAGCAGCTGCATGGGGGCTTAGCTGCTGGCTGGGGTTAAACCACGACAGTCCTTTATGGCGTCCAACATGGGGCACGAAGGGGTTGAGATAACGACAGATTTGATTGGAACGTTCTAGATCGAACTTATAGCTACTATTGCTGTTTAGCTATTAATTGGCAGGCTCCTGTGCTTGCCATGGGGCTTGCTTGCCTCACTGTGTATTAGAGTCTTGTGCTCATTCGTGGCTGCTTTTTGCTTTTGCTGCTTGCTGTAGTGCTTATCATCTCACTCTGCTGTGCCTGGGAACATTTTGATAACAGCGATGGCCACGTGCCTCGGCTGGCAGATGGCCAGGCCATTGCTGCTGTTTCTGCGCTGCTGTACTGGACAGGCTGGAACTCCAGTGTGAACTCGAGTCAAAGGGACTGGGACCTGTGGATGAGTCCACATGGGAGCAGGACACCCCAAAGCGTCTGTGGCTGTGGGTAAGTCCACGCCAGAGCAGGTGCATCATGAAGGGTCTGTGGCCGTGGTTCTGTCTGTGCTGCAGCAGCTATACCTCTGAAGGGACTGTGGCCCAAGGATAAATCCAAGCCAGAGCAGGGGCAAGGGGAGGAGTTCATTGCAATGTTAAACCCTACAACCTGGCCCAAAGGGCCCAGGGGTGGAGGTCGTAATGTAATACCTTTAAATTGTTGTAACCCATGATTTGAGTTGCACGTTATAGGAATTACCAGAGCAGGAACCACCTGAACCAATGGAGGACAAGCCTTACAAGAAGCAGTGCAAGTGCAGCAGTGACCCGACCTGAGCTGGCTTTGGTGCCCAGTAACTCCGCACAACACACCATCTCTCCTGTCCTGAGTGACCACCGTAACAGATGGAGCCCAAAGTCATGGACTAAATGAACTCAATGGACACTTTATGGGCATTTGTGGACATTTTAAAGACATTTTATAGGGGTGGTCCATAGACTAAGGGAATGATACCTGTGTATTATATCAAAGGATGGAAAGGGGTGGTGGTTAATGAGGTTATATTGGATAGTGTGGTAAATGAGCATGATGTAAATGGTATGGAATAAGGGGTGGAGAGTATGCTGGTTTTGGCTGGGGTAGAGTTAATTTTCTTCACCGTAGCTGGTATGGGGCTGAGTTTTGGATTTGTGCTGGAAACAGTGTTGATAACGCAGGGATGTTTTTCGTTCCTGCTGAGCAGTGCTCACCCAGAGCCAAGGGCTGTTCTGCTCCTCACCCCACCCCACCAGCGAGCAGGCTGGGGGGGCACAAGGGGTTGGGAGGGGACACGGCTGGGACAGCTGACCCCGACTGACCCAAGGGATATCCCAGACCATGGGACGTCATGCTCTGTAATATAGAGCTGGGGGAAGAAGAAGGAAGGAGAGACGTTTGGAGCGATGGCGTTTGTCTTCCCAAGTCACCGTTACGTGTGATGGAGCCCTGCTTTCCTGGAGATGGCTGAACACCTGCCTGCCCATGGGAGGTGGTGAGTGAATTCCTTGTTTTGCTTTGCTTGTGTGCGCGGCTTTTGCTTTACCTGTTAAACTCTATTTATCGCAGCCCACGAGTCTTCTCGCTTTTCCCCTTCCAATTCTCTCCCCCATCCCACTGTGGGGGAAGTGAGCAAGTGGCTGTGTGGGGCTTAGTTGCCAACTGGGGTTAAAGCACAACAATGCAGTATATTGAAATTAAAATGAACACATGCAATTTCAAACAGGAATGTGATAGTGGATCCACTGTACAAGAAGTTGAATTGCCAGCAAAAAAATCAAACCCTAACTAAAGAGGGCAGATAGAAAGAAGTAAGTACTTATGACACTGGATCTTTCTCCAGTTATTCACCAGAAAGTTTTGTCCAGCAATTCCTTGATCAATACAAACCTAGAAAAATTTTAGAGAAATTTAGACATTTTCCCCCTGTATTTCAAGTTACTTGGATCTCTATATATGCACAAATAATCTTAAAACACCATTTCAGCACTGTTGGATTCTCTTCAGGGTCACTAGTATAATTCCAGAGATTTTTCCAATTGAGTCTACATTTTTTGTTCTATGCTCCTACCAATGAGGGCTAGAGTTTGATGTCAGTTATAACTGCATGAACTGACAGCCCTGAAATTGTTGCCCGCTCATGACAGCTACACTAATTCACAGTCAAAGTGAGATACTTGGAAGGGCTTGTCTCACTTTGGCCTCAAGAAATTTGGATCCAATTTCCACTACCCTCAGAAAGAATAAAGGATTGACTTTGCTTCATCATGGAAATGTCCTCTTAATCACGAAAAAGGAACAAATTAGCACTGCCATCAGTTTTTTCTCTTCTCCTTTGCATACTCACAAAAGCTTCTGTGGTGCATGGCTAACGTGTTCTAGCAGAGTTTAAAATTTTGTAATCAAATAAGAACTGTACCTGTCAAACATTTTTAATATATACAGCCAAATACGGTTTTAGTACAATTGTCCTAAATTTGTGAACACCCAACACTAGTTCCTGAGGCATCAACAGCCTCCCTTCACCTAGAACAAGTAAGGTAACTAATGTTGATATCCAAGTAAAAATTTCAGCTGCTGCTCGTTCCTCTGCAACAAGACACACACAAAAGAGATCAAGGTAGTACTGTGCAAACAATCAGTCTTTGGGATAGCTCTTGCCAGTAATTGCCTGGAAAAGACTAAAAGACGTCACATTCCCATTGCCAAGGGTTGCCCCCTTTCTTTCTGAGAAGCCATGTGATTGCTTACAAGTTTGCATAGATCTAAAACCAGTGAACTATGGAAGGCACTTCTAAAAGCCGTAACACCTCATTTTAGTCAAGACCTTTTCTTCTAACTGCGGAAGTTTTCCCACATCAATAGGTGCCACTCGTCACACCCCACTCCTCTTCACTTGCTCACAGAAACTTCAGAAAGAGCAGTATGATCATCTCTTTGCTAACTAATGTGAGTTTTAACTGAAAGACACATTTAACTTGAGCACTGTGTATTTTATGTGCAGTAGTCCTAGTCTGGAAAATGAACTACTTAATTCCTACAAATCCCTATGAAAGAACAATAAAACTAGTGGTTGCTGCTCTCTGGCTAAGATCAGTTTGAAAGCATGTTCATGCAGGTGGGTGGAGGAGAGCAGCATACTCTCATCTCAGAATCGCAGAACATAGTTAGGTTGAAAGGCACCTCTGGAGATCATCTAGGCCAACTTCTGCTTATAGCAGAGCTAACTTCCGAGTTAGAGGCGGCTGCACAGTCCTCTTGCAGTTGTGGAAATCTCCAACAGAGATTCCACAACCTCTCCATGCAGCCTGTTCCATGCATAACTAGTCTCATGGTTTTTTTCTATCTAATCACAATTTCCTGTAATGCATGCAGCATGTGACCTCAGGAGGGGCTGGCACCATTCTACTTTTTTTTTTCTCCACCTCCCTCCCCCTTTTTTAACGATGTGTCCAAAAGGAAGAGGGGAGTAACCACCACCCAAGCTGTTGGCTATGCTCTTCCTTACGCAGGCCAGCAAGAAGCAAAGCCTTCATTACTGCAAAAACACACTGCTGACTTATGTTGAGTTGGCTCTCAACTTCCCCAGCTCCTTTTCTGCAGAGCTACACCCCAGGCCACCCGTCCCGAGACTGTACCACTGCAGGAACTGCTCCACCCCGGGTGCACAAGTTTGCATTTGCCTTTTCTGAACTTCTTGACATTTCTGTTAGCCCATTCCTCTGTGTTGAGGTCCCTCTGAACAGCAGCCCTGCCCTCCAATATATGAACACTCCCTAAATTTGGCATCATCCCCCAAAATGACAAAATGTGTATTCTGTTCCAATGTCCATGTCACTGATGAAGGCGTTGAACAGTGTCAGTCTCCAAGGAATATCACTTGCACCTGGCTGCCACTCAGACTAGCTATCAACCCTTTGAGCCCAACAGTCCAGTCACTTTTTCACCCACCTGGCAGTCTACCTGTCCAGGTCACATCTCTCCAGTTTGGCTGTAAGTATACTGTGGGAGGTTGTGTTGAAAGCCTTACTAAGGTCATGGTAAAACAATAAGCCCTTACTCTCTCCCTGTTCACAGCGCTACCCATCTCAAACAGAGAAATTATCTGGTTGGTAGAAAAACTATTTGCCCTTGTGAACCTACAATAGCTGCTCCTGATCACTTCTTGCCCTCCATGTGCTTGAAAATGGAGTCCCTAAGGACACGCTTCATAATCATCCCAGGGACTGAGGTGAAGCTGACTGCCCTGTGCTCCCACAGATCCTCCTCGATTTTTCTGAAGACAGTTGGAGCATTTGTCTTTCCAATTATTAAGCACCCCTCCCAGTGATCATGACCTTTCAAAGGATGATAGAAAGCAGCCTTGAAATAACATCAATCAACTTCCTCAGTACACTTAGAATATTTCCTGTCAGGCCCCACAGATCTGTATATGCTCAGTTTAAGTAGTCCATAACTAAGTTTTCCTCTACAATGGACAGATGCTAAATAAATCCAGACACTCCAGATTTAAGAAGCAGCAGCATAAAATGAGACATAGGTGACTGCAGAAGTGAGGTCATTCTGAAAGGGGATGCAGAGCATCCCTTCCCTGTTAATAAAATTATAACATTATGCTATGGTAGTATTTCCAAGCTACCAAATTGGAAAAATTGGAGACAGTTTTTAAATTGGAAAACCACTGCTTGAGGAACTCTCTTACAGCCAACTTGACAGCTGCAAGGAAATTTATCCTAGAACTCAATAGCTGTTGTGGTGATCACATGCTTATGAGTGTGTCATGCACTAACAGAGAAACATCAATAAAACACAAAGTACTTGGAAAGGAACAACTACAGAAACCTGAAGTTAGTCACTCCAGAAAGAAATTATTCAAAAGGAAACTATGATAACATGAAACTTTTTTTTTTTAAATGAAAAAAAGCAAACTAGGAGACACAAATCAAAAATGAAAGATGAACACTGATTAAAGAGGGACCCTCCCCAGCTGTAGCCAGATTAAAAGGAAAGTGAATATGCTTACAAATATATTCATAGTAACACACACACACACACAGAGGGCACAAAAATGTAAAAAGAAAAGGATATACATTCAGTAGAAAACTAATTTTGGAGAGTACAAAACGTGACATAAATATCATGACAGCAAAGTGATAAAATCAGTGTAAGACAAAAGCTTCATGGAACATTTATGCCACTGCATTGCTTAGTAAACTGGGCACAATCAGCTGTGTGTGTGAATGCATCTGAACAGGGAAGCACACTCTGCAGAACAGTAAGCAGAGGCTATGCTTGCAGGATGGGACTTTACCCTTGGCAGAAGGACCCCAGAGACCTGCGATAACGGCTGTGAATTTTGGAGCAAGAGCTCCACACCAGCACACTGATGACAATACTTAGCGCAATCTCTGAACGTACCAAGAAAGTCACATTCAGTGGAAGGAATGAGATTGCATTTAGTTTGATGTTTGACACTGGTAATCACTGCTGGAATACTCTGCCCATCTCTGGTGCACCATTCCCAACTCACGCTCAAGTGTTGCTGCTTAGAGACGCAAGACCAACTGGCGTACAGCAAGAGGCAAAAACAGTTACCTAGCTTACAAGAGCAATACCCTGTGATTGCATACAATAAGAACTGAATCCCGGTAATACAGACACAACCACAACCAGGGACCGGAAACCAGGAAAATTAAAGTAGGTATATAGTGCACCGAAAAAGAGCAAAGGCAATTATCAATTAAATACACCAGACAACTTCTCATGTTACAGGTGATTCTTGAGGGGGAACCATAAATGATTTTTCTTCTAAAAGATACACTTTAACTAGGAGGTCCCAAACTGACATCATCACCACCACAATTTCTGTTGATATGGCAGCAATATCAGACTTTGATGGCAGAGGCAAACCACTTTTCCATATATTAATGTCTTCAGGTCAGTCACAGGTGGGAAGGGTGCTACTTCCAAATTAGTGTGTTTGGGTGGTGAGGGAGGGTTTGTGCATCCTGTGATACATGTACAAAGGCTCTAAGTCCAACCACAGCTCCTGGCCTAGAAACAGGACTTAATTCAAAGGAATCCTATGACTTTGTTATAAACATGCCTGACTAGATGATGATGATGATCCTTCATGAATCTTATGAGGGCTAAGGTATCACAAGCCCTCATATGCTTATGTGAGCTTATATAAACTTAAATGAGCCCTCATTATAAGATACTAAGCTACAGAAGCAAATGGGTTTTCATAGGTTTCATCTGTATAGTTTGATATCTTATTTATCAGGAGTCTAGGAGTACTCTATTTGTAGAAGGCTACTTCAAAAGGAGCCTAAATCTAAGCTTTATGCTACCTATTCCATTCCACTAACAGAGGCATGGAAGAGTGATCCTTCAGCCTCAGGACCATCTTAAATCATCATCCCTTTATGGAAAGCCCTGCGTAAGTGCACAGAAGCATCATGTAGGTATTGACTCCAGCTAGTTGTACTGCAAGTTCTTCCAGATCTCAGCTTCAACCATATTAACTACTGGGTGTTATGCACTAGATACTAACAGGAGTCACAACCAAGCAACATGTTGCTCTACAAAAGGAAACCCCACAGAAACAGTAACAAAAACCAAACCAAAACTCACCCAACTCCCCAGACCAAACCAAAATAATCAATTGGGCAGGAAGCTAAGATTGAAAAAGAGAAGCAAGGCTCAACCCCTGTTCCTTTTCCTCCTTGAACATCTGCCTGTTCTCAAAAAGAAACTTCCAAAAAAACGGATACCCTCTCAGCAGCATGATCCCAGTGCAATGTCTTTTACGTCAACATCAACGCAAATTATACATTCATAAACCAAGCCTGTCTGCTGAATTTATATTGTAGATAATCAATGAGATTTAATTCTTGACTGAGGAACTAGTCAATGCTAAAATGAGTAAACTATTTGTTAGGACATGTGCTTATAAACAAAGAAATTCTGCGTTACTCTATCTGTCCCAGGGCAAGGCATTTTCCTCTGCAAGACCTTGAGGATATCTGTGACATAATTACTGACCTACTACTACTCAAAATCCACTAGGGTGGATAATCTACATACCATTTAAGCATAAATCCATGTAGCAAGAGCATGCACAGACTTACCCTCTAATACTGTAAGCTATACCCATTGCAAGACTCCTCAGCAAAAGAATCAATCTCTTTATTGGTGTCCAAAAGCATGGGTGCCTCTCTGCTCAGCTGAACCCGACAAGAAGCTGCCCTAGACTGAGTAATCTATTATATAAGGCAACTCAAGATGCCCATCTCCCCCGTTACGTGCTAAAGTGAGTGCTGCTGTGATCAAGCATAGTCACTGATTAACTCAGCTGCGTTGTGTGGGTCATGGGGTGACACACGCCAGGACACTCTTGGCACCCGGGAAGCCACGTAGGAAGAGAGAAGACCTACAGCAGCCACAAAAGGCAAACAAGACTTAAGACTATTGACAGCCTTTATAAAGAATATCAGCCCAACAGTCTCCTCTCTCTATTAATAACGTTTCCAGAGGCTTCCATTTAAAAAAAGAAAAAAAAAATACAGCTTTAAAAGATAAGTATGCCTCCCCCCAGCACAGCTTTCCCACAGCCTGCCAAGGGCAGAAAAGCAGCAGCAGTCTGCAGATAAATGAGCAGCTCTGCTGGGAGCAGCGGGCTACGGGGCCCAGGTTGAAAATGGACCCATTTTCACAACTGATGACAGAAGTTGTTTTAACTGGAAACACTAAGAAACCATGGGAAAATGTAATTAAGTGCAAATCAGAGGAAGACTTAACTTATACAGTGATTATAGACATGCACACCTACTTTTCACAATCTCAATCCAGGTTTGGTTTGGTTGTTGGTGGTGTTTTTTTTTTTAATTACTACGGAACATTAAGATGCTACACAAGCTACTGTGACTGCACTGGACAGGAAGTGTTTTATTTATACTGCTTTATGGCTAATGAGATGAGAGTGGTATTCTTGATATTTTCATACATGACTATAAATTGCATTCCAAATGTTTTTAATCTTAGTAAATTATTTTGATATATTGTACCAAAAATACATTGCAAAGCTATCCCAAACGACCTACTGTCCATGGCATTCTCAAGATGCAACACTGATAATTATATACTATGCAATACTGGTGCAAGAAAATCACCAGAGGGTAGGAAGCGATGCATTTTACTTTGGGAAGGCATGCGAGAGTTTGGAGAAAACACCGACTTGGTAGGCAAAGACATGTCTTGCATTAATATGAAGGAGTGGGTCTTGCATTTAATTTTTGCCCCAAGTTCTACATGATCTTTTATGCACCTCTGCGGTGTTGAAACAGGCACGCGTGAATAGCACCAAAATGACCCAATCTTATACTACATTCACCACTAATTTTGATCAAGATCTGAACAGCAGTCCCGAGAGCAAAGATCTGGCCTGTCAGCCAGCACAGCCAAGCGCTGCTGCAACAGCTCACTGCAGAAATTACTCCTTCCTCATTCCAAAAACTGAAGTATAAACCAGTTGTCCACACTTCAGTCTATACATGGGTTAGGTCCCCTCACTATTCAGAAAATGACAAGCAGAGAAGCTGTTTTCCAAGTTTGTGATAAGAAGCTTAATAGATTTACCTGTTGCACAGAGCAACAGTCAGAGACGACCTCAGTTCAGCTCAGCAGCTTTATTCAACATTAGATACACTATCCCCAAAGCAGCTAACTGACCTTGTGTTATATTACAGCATCATTCCAAATCCTTGAAGTATTTACTCATGCTTCAACCTAGAATTTTCTGAACCCGCCCTTTTGCAATCCCTGAGGAGCCAAGGACTGGGTTCAGCAGATAGCAAGCAAAACAAAAGCTATCTTCAGCTACGCTCCCGATGGACACATTCCAGCTGGATTAAACCTCTTTCCCTCCTCCCCTGGGTCAGCAACTTCCACACTACTGGTCTGCTCAAAACACTCTTTTCTAAAATACAGGAAATAAACACTTAAATCAACACACATGCTACAAATCTGAAAATAACATTAAATATTCTGAAAAATTATTACAAAAAAGAAAAACATTGCCTGCGTCTTAAAGAGACACCTCTGAGATTGATCACCAGTTCAGATTCTTCCTTCCTGGTATCTAATTCACCACAAGTGTGATCACTGATTTCCCTATTTTGGTTCATCAACAGACTGGAGAGTTGCTCTAGCTGCCTTCTAGCAAAAGAAGGACCAGGGATTTGATTTCTCACAGCCAGTGAAAATTCTTGGGTGATTCATGTGGAAAATCACAGGCCTTTATTTTTTTTCCTTCTATAGTACTATTTATGCATACATACACACCTACAGGCACATAAAACATTTAATGGATTTTATCATGAAGGAAGGGACTTTTTTTATGGGCCTGAAGGCTGAAACAGCCACACCCATTCAGTTAGGAGTTTCTCCCTTTTCCACATCATGCCCTTTGCTCATGTGAAATACCTATTTTTTAGCACTGGCACCTTAGTGGATTCCTCACCTCTCTTGTCACTGCTCCCTTTTTCCCCTCTCCCTCACCTGCTAGACTACACCCAAAACCCAGATAATCCCCCAGTGCTTTTATCATATGTTAGCTGCACTTACATCCCTCTCTTCATCTTCCAAATGGCACCTGATCCCTTCTTCCTTCCCACTGGGAGCCATGTTAGATCAGCAACAAACACTGCTTTCTCTCTGGCATGGCACCCCTCTCCCCATCTTAGCATCCTTGCTGCATTTCACACCTTGGACCATGTAGGGAAAGTCAGATTCAACTCCAGAAAGCACTAGACGTTTAAAAAAAAATAAGAGTCAAACATGTTTTTGTGCTATGCACTGCAGCTTACCTTTCCCGAGGAACAGCAAACCAGTACTCTGGTTGCTTTATCTTTTTGCTGTACTGTTGAGACATGGTGGTGCTCTGAGACGCAAAGGACTTTCTCATGGGCTTGCCTACTTTAATGCACAGAAACATTGGAGGAGTCTTGCTCTTCTCCTCTTTTGAAGGAAGCATATCTGAATGAGAGACAAAAGAAATAGGCTGCTTACAGGAAAGTACAAATACTGCAGCTGATAAAACACTGTCACAAAGATTAACAATCTTGTGCAAAGGAATACTCAGAGGCACCGTACACAGAATTAAACCTGACATGTCATTCAATAGCAAAACTGGTTTAATAAATCCTTGTTCATCCTAAACTGTGGCCATTTATTCCCATTTCGTCACAGCCTGTATCCCCCTCAGCTGTACAGCTATGTACAGAACAGCCCTGTAAAGCAAATCAGTAAGATGATCAGGGTGGGTGCAAACTGCAACATGAAGCGGGCAAATAAAGGGGACAGCGTTTGACGGGGTCCAGGAAACCCATCCAGTCAAAGGGTAACCCTGCACACACACACATACATACAAAGCCCGATCAGTTCCTCAACTCCGACAGACAGCCATACAAACACCTTCTGTCTGCACAAGACAGGGTCAAGCATAAGAGCAGTAAAAGTTCCTTAAACTGCTAGTGCGACAAAAAAATTGCTTATTAAACTATGGCCGCAATCACACTGAAGTTGCCCCATTCACTTTAGGAGTACGTATACAGCCATTTTTTTTTTTTTCTCTCCCAATGAGAACGACCACCAAATACAACTAGCGAGATATAAACCCTTCCAAAAGAAAGGAAAAATCATTTTAAGAACAACTGTTTTTAAAGTAAAGTCTTTCACTCTTATCATCCCCCACCACCTGGTATGAATCAAGGGTATGTCCACTGGTTCATTAAACTACCAAGAGAGGAGCATCAGCGCTCCAGGATGGACTAGTGCTTAAAGGCACTGGGCTGAGGTAGAAGTAGTAATATATGTACACGCTATCTAAACTGAGATTTCATTTTGTTATATGCTTTCCAGTAACAGCCTGAATTTTATTTACGATAACCCAATCAGACCAATCAGGACAACATGATCAGTCAGTAAGACTCTACATATATTCCTGTTTATCACTTCTTTAAGGGTTTCCATAGCACGAAACACACTAGACAGATGCAAATACTGCCAAGTATACTTTGGTACCTCCCTTTACAGCAATGCACTACTACTTTGGATAGTATCAGAAATACACTGACAGACTTCACTGAAACAACAAAAGTTACCAACACAGAGTGACAATTCCTAAGCCATGAAGTGTCCCTGTCAATACTGCAACTGGATGACATTTCACTATCCTTCTTAAAGCCAGTAAACAGAGGTGAAGATTATACAAACAGTGATCACTGAATATGGAAAGAGCACACAAGCTACTTATCAAACTAGAAGCTTAGGGAATTTGAAAGTATTTTATTTTCTTCTAAATAGCAGATAATATAAAAAATATAATATATGAGAGTAAAAAAAAAAAAAAAAAAAAAAGACCAGGTATTACAGAAAGAGGGAATTTAGAGCAGAAGGCTATCAATTCAAAGGTTACCGTCATAATGCTGTCCAAGTCTCAGAGGAAACAAGGATAACCAGAGACCTACCTTCAATTGGCACTTGAATTTTCTGCAGCAGCCACAGTCTGATTTCTGATTGATTGTCTAACTGTGTTTCTTGACAGGTCTTGTCTATGGCTGGTACTAATGAAGAGTCCACAGACTCTTTCAGATCCTTTTCCTCTGCTGCTGCTGAGCTGATTTCTAATGAAGGTGCTTTCCTTTCAACACAGCAGGAATCAAGCTCCATACTTTTAACTGTATGGACTTCATTAGCTTGGGACTTGGAACAGCTAAGTGTAAGGTCTATGCCAATTGCTTTATTGTTTTCACCTTTCTGGATTTCAGCCTTGTGTAAGTCTTCAGATGACTGAGACCCATTCCCATCTTTATTGAGGTAAAATTCAATAAGTTTATCTTTCTCTAGCTCTTTCTTAGTGTCCAATGCAGTCTCCACCTTACCTGTCGGGGAACTGACACATTTGTTTACTTCTGGAATAACATCTTGCTTTTCACACAGCTCTAAGTCTAAGTCAGCTTTAGGTTCAACACTGTCCTTTTTTTCCAAGGAATCAACTGTCAAGTGCTCCTGGACTTCTGTAGTGGGTTTGGTTACCTGCTGCTTAGTTCTCCCCAACTCCCTGGGGTCAGCCAGCAAGCCTTCCATTACTGAGATTTTCCTGTCCAACCCTCTATCCATACGAGATGACGTCTTTTCCAGCTCAATGAAGTCACCATCTCCTTCTCCCAGAAGGGATTTTTCTTTGGTTTTGATATCTGAAGCATTTTTTTCCCCAGAAGGCTCTCTGGCACATGGATCCACAGCAAACTTTTCCAAATGTTCAGTGGCAGTGATGTTGCTGGGAAATTCCAGTGACTTTGCTTTGATTGAGCCTGTACTCTCAGATGACTGAAGAACTTCAAAATCAGCAGACTTTTCCTCATCTGAAGGCTTTATCTGTTTGGCACCCAGAGCAATGGATGGATCCCCATTCTGCTGCCTCTTTTCCTTGCTAAGGGATTTGAATTTGCTGAAAGGATTGATATCTTTCTCACAGGATAGGTCTTCCCATTCTCCTGGCCTGTACAGAGGACAAAGATCCTTTGGTATGTCACTGTCAGGGAAAATGATGGATGTACATAGGATGTTAAAAGCAAAACGGAAACAGAAAAAAAAAAAAGGAAAAGAAAAACTAAATAATATACCAACTTAACTTAAGCTCTGAAACTCAATGAAAAATTACCTTCTCCAAAATAAACATATATCAGTGGAAATAAGCGACTTTAAAGAAAACAAAGAAAAATGCAGAAAGGATAATACGGAAATAAAATGAGTAAACCATTGGCAGAATACGCCACATGGGTGAAGAAATGGTAAACATGTAATAACAATGTGCAAGTCATCAGAAATTCAGTAACTAAAAAACCACAGGACATGTATTTAGCTGCTGGAATTTCATTCATACCATATTAATATTGTTATTTCCCGCACCTGACAATGAGTCAACCTCTACAACCACTCATGCTTCCCTAGTCAGTACAAATGTATTTTTGTGAGAAAGCAAATCGGAGATAAGCTGTACCCTGTTTGAACATGTTTACTGCAAAACAGTAACAGGCAACAGAGTTTTTTTCTTTTCTTTTTCTACATTACTCAAATGTACTGTTTGAATGCAGACTTCTCCAAAGATTTCTTTTTAAAGCAGGACAATCATAAAACATTTCAAAATGGAAAATTCTTAAAAACCTAACAGCATACAACTTGAGCTCTTCATCGCTGCTAAAAAGTCTGAGGTGAATGAGAATATGAGATTCTCATCACTTAAAAGCTACTAAGAAGTTACTAAACACTCTACTAATGCGTGTAACAAGTATCCGGAAAGTTTTTCTTGAAATGAGAAAATGGAGGCAAGTAGATGAATTTCACTGATCAACAGGTGTTGCCTGTAAGGACAAAACCTTGCTTACAACAAATATGTAAGCAGTGCCTAGACTATGCATAAATAAGAGTAGCAAACCCCAGAAAGTCTATTATGTATTATAAATGATAACTATCAATGCATTTCTGGTTCTGAAGTGGAAGTATTCCACAGATTGGTGTTCCTGTAAGTCCTGAAGATGGCAGTTAAGGTGCCATTATCTTCATAAATTTTAAATACTCCTCTCAGAACAGTCCTGGTAACACAACAAATGATCCAAATCTAACCCTCTTCACTTCCACTGAAATAACCCTAGAGATGGCTCAGTGCAAGAGCCCAACCATGGCACACCACCAGTGCTTTTAATTACTGTTTTTTACTGGTCTCCTTTGCACTTTGGTTCTCATATTCATGACCCATTTCTCTTTACTGCCACTGGTGTTCTAAAAAGAAAGCGGAAGACCAACACAAGTGAATCACTCCTTTGCTGGCACCTTCCTCCCCTGATTTGTTTTATTCTGCTGCATTAAAACTCTTCCCCTCCATTCCCCCACCTCTTTTTCCAAGGCCCTTACTGAAGATCTGTAAACATAAGTTCAGGGAAGAGTAGTCCTTACGATGGCAATGCATCTTTAATCTTCATGTGAGAGATGTCATTGTAGAGAGCTATTGAGACAACCTCCTCCATGGGACAGATGAGTCCATATTCTTCACAGCCATTCTCAATTACCAGAGGATCAGACTTATGTGGGTCAAACATGATATTGTTGGGAGTTACTATCATGACTCCTCCAACTACACCCTAAAATAGGAGAAGGAAGAGTTAGAAGATTACATGTAATTCACTTATCATTTGGTATTGGATTTTAGGCAACTATCCTAAAAAGAAAAAAAACCTCTCTTGTGCCTCTTTATACCCCGTCATGCAATGTTTGCTAACAAAACATTTTGGTTTCCAATTGCATCAAGCCTGACATTGTAAGGAGAACAAATTAAAAAATGGCTTAGTAACACCAAAGTTCCTGGCTGATAAGGAAGAACATCCCAACTATTCAACTTTCAGTGCTGGCTGCTACAAGCTAAAACCGCAGATTGTTAATCAATCAAACCTCAGACAAAATAGAGTAGTGGATTTAAGAAAAAAAAAAAAAAAGGTTCCATTTTATTCTAGATACAGCCACCTTCATTTGATACATGAATTTATATGCAGCCAGCACACCTGAAGGCAGTCTTACTCATGGAAATGTCAAGGTTACTATGCTAAACTAGATTATAGGTCCCCGTGATATACTCTACCAGAGGTACACGCAAAAAACTTCTTTATATAGGGACCTGTTATGAAACAGCTTCTCCTTGATCTAGAAGCAGCTTCTACCACTGACCCAAGCAGATTTTGCACAGCTGTAGAAGACATATTTAATTCTTCAAAACGTGCTCTAGCCATGGATTCAATAACGCATCAGCCATTATTCAGCATCCAACCCATGGCAACTGACATTTTTCAAGGTTTACAAAGGAGATTTCCATTGTCTTTCTCCTGCACCCTCTCTTCCAGACAAGCTACAAAATTCACCAGACCAACTCAGAAGCTCTGTGTAAATCATGACATCTGACAAATAGGAGCCACCCATCAACAGGAATGACCTACACTGTAGGTACTATTAATTATCCAAGGTCATCTGCAAGGCAAGCCAAGGAAGGCTAACAAATAGGCAGGTAAAGGACCACAAGCTTGGTTTTTTTCAAATCGGGGAGATGCCAAGCTGATGGCTTGGCACTGGCGAGCGAGTGCATGTGTGCCTGCTCCTTTGGAAAGCAAAGTCTGTATGTATTTCCCACTTGTTTCTCCTGTATGACTGATGTACACGTGCCTGGTTTGTGTTTGGATGAAAAAAATCAAAATCACGTGCAGAGGCTTCTCCCACAGGTACGTAACTCTAGTTAACTAGAAGAGCAATATATCAGTAGGCTGTACTTCCTACCCAGCCACTGCAGGAAGCAAGGCAACAAGGGATTTTAGCTACACTGGCAAAGAAGCCATCCCCCTTTTGATTGTTCTGACTGCAAATTACTTTTTCAGTCCTGCAGCCATAAAATTGGCAATCTGTATCCTCTGCACCTAGCGAGCACCACATAACAAAGCCACAGTATTGCCCTAATTTACATGCGAGACATCAAGTAGTCCTTTATTACTTTCTACAAAATACCAGACTGAAAAATTGCAGAGTGGTTAAATACAGTCTACATCCACTCGATGCAAAAAGAAGCCAAAAACCATAGCTGTAAACACATCCATCTTACAAAAGTCAGGACTAAGGGAAAAATATGTTTAAACTACAATGGTTAGCATCTCCAGTGCTATATATTCCAGAGAACTTGAAAATCCAAACATGCAGACATTTAACTGAAACCAGTCAACAAGAGCAGATAAATCAAAGTAGACAGTTCAAGAAGACAGTGTCTTGCAACCTTGAGAAGAAGAGGGTTAAAATACTGCCCAAGCTTTGTGCCTTCACTTCTAAAACAGCTGCTGTAAAATTTAGGGTTGCAGTCCCAGTGGGAACACATATGTTAGAAGAATGCTTGCAAGAAGAAAGAAAAAAAAAAAAGGTTGTATCATGCAATATTTATCTTTTTATTAGGGTTTGCATGACATTCATTAGCAAGTGCAGAAGCAAGATGGACATATTTGGAAACACTGCTTTGGAAACAGTTAAAATTTAGCTTAAAGTCATAAATGAAATAGATAGGCATGTGGTCGTTTTATAAAGCTGTTGCACAATTTGATGGAACTGGACAACTAATCTTGACACGTCTTAACTCTAAAGTGCAGTTTTCTCTGTGTATCTAGCAATACACTCTTAAACAGATAATTCTGGTATGACATGGTAAGGGAATGAAGATGGGTAGAAGAGCTATTCTTTCTTAAAGCAATTATCATAACAGATTAAACAATTGAAAGAACAAAATGATACAGCGTATTACCATGGTACCAATAAACACAGCAGTGATAGATAAAGCCACCATAACATTTATGTTCTTCACAAACATGGAGCACGTTTGACTCCCTCAGTATTCATCTCTCACTTAGCCAAACAGATTTTGCTTTTAAAGAATCTCAAACAATGCCCAAAAGCCAGGTTTCACCTACCTTACCATCTGTGAAGTAACGACAATTCATTTTTAAAAATTTAACAACCACAGGCTCATCCTCTTCTGAAGTAGAAGACAGGACTCTCTCAACTGGTTTGAAGGCCTTTCTTGCCAAATCAGCATCCTTAAAAAAGAAAAAGTTCAGTGCAGAGCAACAGCACCAGAATCATATACTTTTAGATTTTGGGCAACTAAAAGTCCAGGCTTGACCAACTATTTTCCTTTTGCTTAAAGAGGAAAAGTGGTGGTCATGTATGTATGTATGTATGTACACTTCTTGCAGTATCCTGTATGGAAGAAAAACCTCATAACATTACAATAAACCTCCATACAAATAACTGGCAAGAAATTAAAAAATGGCAAGGCAAGCCAGCTCTCCTACCTAATGAGGTAGTCTCATCAAGAGAGGGCCAGTACTGCCACCTCACCTACACTGAAGACCTCTGCACACAGAGCACTGGTGTGATTCCCCATGCAGGTGGCACACAGGCATAAAACTAAGGTTAAACACAGTTATTCACTCCAGGCTTCTCTCCACTTTCCTTTTGAAATTTGAAATGTCTAATTGCTTTAACATCAGCAGGTGGACAGCTAAACTGCCTAAAACTACTATGTAAAATCATCACGGCCAATCACCCTTCTACGGAAGATGAAAGATCAGCTATTCCAAGGCCTTTCACAAAGATTAAATCCCTCAACCTTGTCTATATAAGACAACTCTATATATGGGTACCACCATAATATGCTTAACTAAAAAGAAACTGACTGCTCAGACTAAATTAACAGGCTCCGTGCTCAAGGATCCCAATGCAGGATCAAGGCTCTGGACTGCAGAGCAGCATAGAAATCTCCAGGGTGAAACACTAAATAATTCTTCATATTTAACTTTCTGCTCTTTAAAAACTATACACTATACCATTTTCAACTGCTTTGATAGACTCTGGGCCCAACAGAACTTGTACTGGGTTTCTACGCTCAGACAGAATTCCCTTAATTTGGAATATTTTAAAGAGATGGTAAATTTTATAGTACAGCAAATTAATGTTACTCAATACACTACACACAAGGTCTGAACTGTAACCTCAAAAACCTGTTATTTATACAGCCTTGAATCTCAGCTTCAGAATCAGAAATTATTTTGTGAACAGTGAACCAATGTTTGACTTACAGGGAGTTTATCATATTCAGCATCTGATGATGAAGGAGAAACGGGAGCACCAGGACTGAAAGAAGACAGCCTTGCAGCGCTTGTCTCTGGCACAAAGAGAATCTAAATACAAACATGTATGTCAAAACAGTGAGACACAAGCTTTAAAAAGTAATTCACTATAAATATTATGTTCTACTAGAAAGACAACCCAATATGGATCACTCGTGATTGCAATGCACTCCTTAACAACTACTTATTCTAGAGTCCTTCTTCATAGGTGGTGATGGCGGGGCACGTGCAGGTCTAATTAATCACAGGATCTACCTCTACATTTTGTTTTGCAGCACAGGCAAGAAAATAAAACATTTTCCATAGAATGAGAACCTCCTTTTTTTTTTTTCCCCCAAATTTACAATCCCAGGTTGTTGTGCGACTATCACAACTACAGAAAAAGTAACTGTAAAATGACTATTAATAGTCATTAACTTCTAATAGGAAACTCTGGCCCAAAGAGAAGGCCACTGCTGAAGATGGGGGATTTTTAGTGCTAGAAGTTTATAACACTCCACTATAGGTTGTCTGTTTCCAAAAACATACTTGCCTCGCCAAATTTAAGAAAATACTCTTTATATGAACCAGCATTTTAGCATCATGTACTACATTTAAAAGAAAAAAGAACAACTTACACAAATACAAGTGTATATAAAAATAAAATGCTCTGTTTGAATTTTCACATTCCCTCACAGTGAACATCCCAGACTTTTAGTACAGCAGTATTAAAATTGCAGTACAGCTTTGGACCTCCACCCCAATAAAAACAGAGTCATTTGTTGCAAGTGTCAGAGCAAAGATAGATACTTCTATAGTTAAAAAAATGTTCACAGTTTAGTTTTAAACTAAGAATGTTCAGAAAAATAAAACCATTTTCCTTATCCCAGCTTTTGTCTGCTGGGTATTCTTAGGCAAGTCACGCCATCTCTTTGTGCCCCAGTTTCCCCATGTGCAGCTCAGGACACTTCAATCTCTTAATGTCTGTGAAGCAGAAGTAGAGATCTGCTCTTCATGAACCAGGTGTTAGCCTTCAGATTTGCATTTCCATTACTTGACTCTCCTCAAAACAGGTTATCTCCATTTATTTCTCATCTTACAGAAGACTGACTCATCCCCAACGTAACGGCAAAGAGCCATTTCAATTACTGTATCTAACTCTCTAATGCTTTAATGTATTATATATAGCATTTATCTAGGCTTCCCAAGAACTCAACTCTCTTACAACAGCTACATTACCCTCTTGAGCTTCCCAGTCATCTTTAAGCTTTACTGCCAGTAAATAAATAACAAGAGTCAGATATGGCAATTACAAAGCTCCCCCCGCACTCCAGGTAACGATCTAGTGAGTTCCCCTTTGAGGGATTTAAATTACTGTCCATTATCCTTGTATCCAAGTACCTAAAAGATATGTGAAAGTAGTAAAAAGCTTTTAAATACATAGCAAATAATCAGGTTTCAGGTATTAAAAAAACATAAAAGATTTACCTGGCCTGGCACAATCGTCTGCGTGAAAAGCTTATTGAGCTCCACAAGCTTGTTTGGGGTGATGTTAAACTTTAATGCTATGCTGTTTATGGTGTCCTGATTTCCAGCCTGAAGAAAGAGTTGAAGCTTAAGATACCACAGTGAACACATTCAGCACACTAGCTGAACTAAAACCATCTAACAGACTGTTTGCAGAGAGTAAATTTGATGATCTCAACACACCCTCTGTTTAATAGCTTACATGATAAGCCAGTATCAATAAAAAGAAAAAATATTCTCTCATACTATACAGTAGATAAAATGGAGAGGTGTTACAGATGTCCCTCTCCTTTTCTCACAAAACTTTAAAGCAGCACCACCTTATTTCGAACTGGTCTGGCAGCTGGGGAAAGGACACACACTGGAAAGTTCATTACACCTTCAGCAGTCGCAGCACATCAGGCATTCGTGCTGTTCCCAGCTGGGACGCTCGCCTTCCACAGTCGCTCTGCATGACAGAGAGGGGGGTGCAGCCCCCGTTCAGGGACCTGGCTGGCTCACACAAAGACTTTTTGGGCAGAACTAGTCCTCTGAGCCGCTGCGGCAGCACACTGCTGCCCTGCTCCGGCTTAGAGAAAGGGGTCTCACATCATCTTGAGACCGAGCATAGGCCAACCACTTGATGACCTAAGCAATGCTGTGGAATAGAAGTATTTTTCAGAATAACGAAACTGATTCTCTACTAAAGGGCCACAGTGGAGAAGTAAAAATAGAACTGTCAGCTGTGAGAAGAGGCAGAAGACCTGGGTTGAACAGTGGCTCAGGATGTGAGCCTAGCTCTCCCCATACAACGATATTTGGAGCAATCCTTATTGAGATAAGTACAAACTGCAGCCAGTATTCACTTAGTGCTTTGAGCTTTGTGCCACTGGCTCCCTGTCGGCCTCAACAACCCCACTTTCAAAAAGCAGACAGGAACAAACCAAACAGCAATACTTACAGTATATTCTATGGTACCATGGGGTTTCTGAGAAACCATTTTTTTCTCTTTCTTTTCATTGCTTTTGTTTTGATTGTCATCTAAAGAGAAAAAAAATTATTCAAGTAATTGACTTTCAAGATGTTTACCTATCAACATGTTTTGAAAGAGATCTACAGGATGTGCAAATCGCAGCTGTGAACAGGAACAAGAGAACACATCAAAAATATCTGTTAGGCCTTAAAATTGCATTGCAAGGCAAGCAAAACTTCATCAAGTACAGCAGGTTTAGTAATCATTCAGGAACTCTGCAAGAGTAACGTATACACAATACCATATCAACTCAGAACTGCTCCCATGTTTTTCTCTGTGATTCCTACGCATTCACCTGTCAGATACAAGTGCTTTGTGTGATGAGCTGCTGTCAAGGCTGAGGTAGAAACCAGCAGATGAATGTATGTGCTGCTACTGCATCGGTGCGACCACAACAAATACTGGTTAACCACCACTTCACCACCGGTACGTCAAATTTTAAACTCTGAGGGTAAAAGCATGGCAAGAGTCCTGCAAAACACGCACGGATACAGGATACAGTCAAGCATCAGAAAGCATAAAAGCTTGTTCAGAAGACATCTTCCGTCAGCTGCAGTTCGCAAAACTCACTGCACTTGCAGAAACCCTTGCAGGACCCGAAAGGCACAGGTGAGCTCTCAGCAGCGTGAGCAGGGTAGCTATTTCCAGTTCCTACCGCAGCAGAGGGTGCGGGAAGCCAAGGATCGAGGCGGACGCCAGCTGCCCAGCCAGCCCCAGCCCCACGTACCTGGCGGAGGCGAGGGTGACACGCAGCCCCAGCTCCACGAGCGGGGCCGGGACACGGAGAGGCCGCGCATGGTTGCCCCGCTTGTCCAGCCTGCTCGGCCCCGGCCCCTCGGAAAAGTCCTGCTGCCTCCGTCAGGGTGCTGCAGCCCAGCTGAGATGGGGAGAGGCGAGATGGCGAGGCAGGGCTGGGCCCAGCAAAACCAGCAGCCGGGGCCAGGAGCAGGGAGACGCTGCCCTCCCGGGGGGAGCGATCCCGCAGCCCAAGCCGGCAGCTCCGGGAGGAGATTGGGGAGGAAAGGACGGGGAATGGCAGCGCAGGGCTTCTGGCTCGCATTCGGGGTTTGCTGCAGCCTTTGCTATTTCCAGAGAGCCAGAGGCAGGTAGTAAAAAGAAGGGCGAGGACTCGCCTGCCCCACTGTAATGTACACAAGAAGAAAGGAGGGGCCCACATGCTGCACCTGAGCCTTCCGCCCGCCCGTTTCCACAGCGAGATTAATGCCAGGGGCTGCCTCGGCATCCTCCAGAGGCTGCACGGTCAGAGACCATCTCCTTCAGTCAAGAGCGACTCACGAGACCCCTGAAGATACACCCGGGCGTTATGCCGGCGCACCTCACCCACTACCTGCCAGGGATGCAGTCATGAGAAGTGCCATGGTGAGCGATACGACAGACAGCAAAGGCGTTCTTCCCACCGGATAGTAGAGGTGGAAAGCATACAGGGACTAAACACGCACAGTTTAAGTGGATGTGGATAGTACACGTGGCATGAAGGGCAGAAGTAGGAAGAGAAGGTCAGGAAGATGCTGACTTTTCCCTGTTAGCATTTTGGAACAGAGCATCACTCAGACATTTCATCTCCAAGACTGGAGACGCACAGTACCACTTTTAAAATTAGCATTCTTGCTGCCTTTTTCTGACCAGTTATATTTCCCCCATTGTCACACCATCTTCCTCAGATCAAAGTCAAAGTAGTCTATGGTGAAGGATGGAAAAACCGGTAATGACAACGTTAGCAGGGCATAGTATTAAACCATCAGAAACACAATGCCATTACGACAGACAAAGAAGCGGCAAATACTGGATGTTTCCTTAATCCATTATTTATGTACAGCTGCCAATATGGACACAATCCTGCCTGAAGAAACTCCCTCAACTAACAACAAGTGAGTTCACGCTATTTTACGCTACTCAGGAGATGCCACTTCAACTACTCCAGGATAACTAGAACTATGTATCATACCCACGCAGGCAAACTACCTAAGCTGCCTGCGACCTATCACTGGAGAGAGACAAGAAAGGTTTATAGGTAGGCTTCGTCTTCTAGTACATCATTTGGTCTAGCTGGAAAAAGTAGCTAAGTTTTCAGATGTATTAACTCCTGCTTAGCTCTGAACCAGCACACAAATCAGGAAACAGTTAAGAACAACTATTTCATACTAACTAGACACGCACTGGTAAGACCTTGGTGTGGGTGGGGGCAAAAAAAATTGAAATAGCCCAGAGAGATGTACAGAGAGAGAGAGAAAGATTTTGTTCCTGCTGAATGTGAAACAGTTAAGTCTGTGTGTGTATGTGAGAAATAACAATATGCAATAAAAGCAGTTTCTCTGCAAGGCTTATGATGTTTGGTATTAGCTAAACCTTTTTGTTCCAAAGCTTTGTCTTTGGAAGGTGGGATGGCGACTGAGAGCTGACCAGGACAGCAACCACCATGCCACCGTGGCACAAGACCACAAAATACTCTAGCAGTATGGACAACTTTCTCCTCTACAGCTTCCTACCTGGGAAGGGATGTTCCTCTCTCCCTCATCTCTCTCCCCGCCGCCCTTGTGAAATACACTGGATTTTTCAGGTCCTCCTAATTGCATAGGCTGCAAAGTTTGGAGATTAAAAAATACTATCCAGTGAAAAGTTATAACCTGAAATACGCTCTAGTTCTTGGCCGACAGGAATGTGGGTCTGTTTGTTTAGTAGGGTCCCCAACACGCCGTGGTGCAATACAAAAGAGTGAGTTAGATACTCACACATAGTTGAAAACCCAAAACTGTACAGGCAAGTAGAAGAGCAAAAGTTCAGAAGACAAGCCACGTTTAGACTAAACATAAAATGGTCCTTCTTTTCCCAATAAAGGTTAATAAATCCTAAATAAGCCCAACAGTTAGACAACTTGCTTTTCTTTCACACCTATGTGCAAGAATATATGTTATATACCCTGTTTAGCTAAAGGCTAAAAGCAGTCACAGTCTGTGAACCTACCTGTCTTCTGAAACCAAATTCTGACGCTTCTTGTTTGGATAGTTTTTTCTTTTCTGCCCTGCCCCCTACCCCCCCACCCCCCCTTTTTTTTAAATCCCACCCGCAAGGGGTTCCGGACACTGTCCTTACACTGAGCATGACTACTTGGCAGGCTTTGGCAATTCCAAACCGCATCGTATCACTTTGAAGAGTGGAAAGTCTTAATTAGTCTACGTTTTTTAATTGTGCATATACAGATTTAAAATCATAAATTAAAAAATTCAGACCTTCAGAGGAAAAAATTCCAATAAATCCATTAAATCTAACAGGTACTGCTAACCCCACTGTACACGTAGCGAGGCCAAGGTCACAAATTATGCTCTACATGAATGGTTACAGCGGAGGGGGTGGAAAGCCTGGCAAAGCAAACAAAACACCACAATATACTATTTCCCCAGTTCCCTTATTCTCTCTCATTTTTCCTTCAGGAAGCCAAACATTTTCTGACATGATCTGAAGACAGTGAGCTCTAGTAGTAGTCCCAAGGGCACCCAAAGCACATGCAGGCATGATGGAGTCCTCGGTAACCACACTTCTTTCAGACAGAACTAGATGGAAGAGCTGCACCTCTCCACAGGCTTTAAAATAAATGCCACTGGCTACTTTTTGAACTTGGACATTTGTTTAGTAGTGAAGTGACTCACGGTTCTGGCTCCCAAGTTTTCCTGCACTGCACGTACACTGAAGATGGGATCGTACAGCCACGAGAACTGACTAGGTGTTAATGCAAATTCGATCACACTGCATTTTTAGGAAAAGGGCAGAGTGGGTGGACTGAACCTCTCTGTGATTTCAGGAAACATGTAAAGTAAGAATTATATAAAAATAGTAAAATCAATAAGCAATGAGAAGAAGAATGCCAAGTGAGAACAGACAAGAAAATACAGGCCTACTGAAAACAGATAGGTTTAAAATAGGAATTTTTCTGCCCTTATTGATATATTTATACCTAACTCAGTTTCATAGCAGACTGTTCATATTTCATTTTGCAATGCTACGGGAAACCTTACAAAAAAGAGTTACCTAGTAATAATTTGGAAAACAACTATTGAAGGAGTATGACAAAGAGGTCAATCAGTTTATCATCCAAAAGACCTTGACACATGATAGGAGAATTACACCTCTGCAACTATGTAAATAGCTGTGTAAGTAGATAGAATAGGTCAAGAAGCATCAACAGAATCCCAGGCTGCTCACACTGACATACCACAGGCCACTGCAAGACAATACCATCCCCACCAATGTTCCAGACTAACCTGCCCCCAGCCAAAATCAGCGTGAGGTTTTGCAGTGCTGGCAGTGACAGCTGAACCTGCCTGACAGTTCCTGAGCCATCAGGCTGATGTCTGGTAATGCTAGCAGTAATGCTGAAATAAACAAGGGGCCAAAGGACTGACCACTTCCCACAGCAGGTAAACAAACTCAGTAGCCTGAGAGAATAGAGGTAATGGCATACTGGGACCAAAAGTCCATTTTACTCATTAATCTCTGTCTTACCAAACACTTAGATGGCATGTAAATAGAGAAATCTTTCCCCTGACTAGCCCCCTTGGCTTCTAGAAATCATGGATTTCCCAGGGTGGAAGAGCAGCATCCACTAAACTGCCTAGTCCCTTCAAGACCTCCACGCTGGTCCTATGCCAATGAACCCCACAGTACCATGATGTGCTACATAAAGTAGTGCTTCCTTTCTTGTACTTTATGCTTTCTTGTACTTTATACTAATTAACGTTATTTTAAGGGTGAACAAATAAATAGTCCTTATTCACCTTCTGCATACCATTCACAATGTCACAGATTTCCAACATCTTCTCTTAGTTATTTCACTTTTTCAGATTGACTAATACTAGCATACTTTAGACTCCTTCCTATTTCTCTGATCACAGGCTGTCCTTCTCATTAGTTTTTCTTCTCCTACTATATCTTTTTTGTGATGGAGGAAGGAGAACCAAATGCAGATTTTAAGATGCAAAAAACCCATTCATTTCTGCAATGACATAATGAGGGTTCCCTTAAGACTGTAAGATACTAGTCATATTTTTCCACATCGCTGAGTACGTCACTGCTGGTTTAGGAAATTCCAGTCTCTATGTGGAATGAGACTGTCTCTATGACAGACTTGTTAGAAGAAATAAAACTATATTACTACAGTCTAGCCAAGCACTAGGACCAAGAAGTGAAAACCTGAAGGCAGCTTACAAGAATCTGAAATGCAATAAATTCAGGGGAGAACAGTTATCACTTGGAGTAACCTTATCAGAGTACTGATAAGAAATTAAGCAAATAAGGCTTCCTGGGGTAGTTCCCTTATCAGTGAATGAGGCCTGATACCAACTATCTTGACAGAGATGGAGTACAATAAGTATCACTTAAGTCATTCTAGAGAGATGCTGAGATCTCAAGAATATGAAAGTCCTGCTTGGGCTGGTAGAGGAGGAAGGAGGAAGACAAAACAGTTTATCTGAACAATTTTTTCCATTTCTACTTTCTAGACTAACATTTTAATAACTTTCAGCAATGCTGTTATGTACAGGATGATTTAATCGCATCTCCACAAGCACCTTTCTGGCTCTTCTCATGGCTCTCAAAGTAAACTGAACAGTGTTCACATCAAAATTATTGCTTTTAAATAAAAAGTCTTTCTTTCAACTCCTGTCAAGCGTGGGTGAACCCCACCACTGCAGAGGCCAGACCCCTGTTTTGGGACACCCTCCACCCACTCTGACATTCCAGCACTTACCAGAGGCTGCAGCAGCCTTCTAGGAAGAGACATTTTCCCAGCACCATTCCCTCCTCTAGCCATCTGCAGCGGCTGGGGTGCACACCCATCAAAAGGTTTTTTGGCCACCTGATCAGACCTACCTCCCTGAGGAAATGGCAGCAAGGTAGACACAAACACTCCCTGCCCAGATTGCGTAGTGGAGTGCTACCATGTTAAGAGAAGAAAAAGAAACAAAACCAAACAAAAAAACCCCACAACATCCCACCATCTCAGGCGTTTGTTCTTCTGTTCTGCTTCCCACTTTTCCCACAGCCTCCTGCCAAGCCCTCACCTTTACGTCTGCATATTTTCCTCTACTGAATCATATTATCAT